>CAJUYG010000027.1:83994-105144 GCA_910591675.1 Galerucella calmariensis | reverse complement strand
ATACATAGAGTACCTCTACCAATCGAGAACTTCACAATACTTTAATTTCCATAGTAACGACATCGACATCAATAAACAACAATACACGAACTAACAGTACCGTCAAATTCTGACGTTTATCAAAAATGAGTCGATTCGGAGATTTATCATTAAATTAATAAATTGTTCATATTCACTCAATTCACTCAATAAATAATCGTATCAAATGCAATACGTATTTCAAAATAAATACGGTTATACGTCGGTCGGATTATTTAATCTGTCAAACTGACACTCTTTGTATTTATCGATGTATAACCTGATTATTTTGAAGTACCTACTTATGATATTATCACTACTGAGTTAATTAGTATGGAAAATGAATAAAAATAAATCAGTCACGTTTTCTTTCCTTCCAAAGGAATTGCCTCTACAAACGAAATTCAGGAAAATATGTTGATTGAATAAATGGAACCAAATCCCAAATTGAGGGCGGGTACCTTTGGCCCTGATTTTACATTCGAAAATGCCCAAACACGCTGGTAAATTGTTACTGTGAAATTTAACGCCGTACCTGGAGGTGGAAAAAAAGACGATTGGCGAATGTGTAGAAAAGTATGCTTTTTAATCAGTGGATCACTAACATAAGAGACTGTTAGCAGCGTAGAAGCCCTTTACACTAGCAGGAGATAATAATCTATGTTAAGGTGTACTAACGACGCTGCTCTTCTGTTTCGGACCATGCGAACCGTCCTAAAAGTGTTATATGTATCCGCGTACCGTACAGTGAAAAGTCATTCGAGACAAGAAGCAAAGCTTTCTGTTTAAAGGTACAATCGGATGCACCAATATTAGGTAGTAGCTTTAACATAATAATGTGAAATAAGTTCAGTAGCTATTTATTATAAGTAGAGCTTGAATTATATGCAAAATGTCATTGTCATTTTAAATTGAACTAACTTCAATATTCCTCAATTGTACCTTCACTTTACCAAGAAGTTACAATAATTTGGAAATTTTTCTACTCTGACAGGATGTAGGTAGGTATTGAGGGGATTAAAAAAGGATCAGCAAATAATTGAAAAGTTTTTATGAAATTCTTGTTTTTATTTGAATATCATAAAAGCATGATTTCTTTATTTTTAAAGGATATTTAAACCATTCGTTAGTTATATGATAATAAAAATGTTACAGTGGCATATGGGGAGAGCACGGTTTTCATTTATAAATTGAGAAAGCGTTACTTTGTACAATAAGTATATGATAAAGAATGTTTACTCATAAGATTTTTCTGAAATATGGCTTATTGAATTTCATATCCCTCAAATGAATGTATATTTATGTGGTATTTACTTGTCGATATTTTGGGTTCGAACGATTATATCACATGGTTGGCTTAAGTGAGGCACTTTTGTTAACCACTGTATTATCTAAAGTTGATTTTAAAAAGTGTGGTATGTGGTATAGTGGGATGGCTATTGAATTCATTCCATTATGGAAGTATTAGCATGAAGATTACCTAATATATTTTCGTAAATTTTAAACTGTCGTAATAGTTAACAACTAATTGAAGTGATACATGCTAATCTCAGAGCTACCACTCATTAAGTTTAAATTCTACCAAGAATATATTTATTAATAATTTATACCCAATTAAAAAACGATTCGCATATCTGATTCAAATTTCAACATTATTTGTAAATAAACTATTGACAAATCAGGAAACTTACCAAGTGCTATTATTACAAGTATATAGTTGGTACAACAATTCCCAATTTATAGTCCAGGGAAGTAAGGACAGAAACTCACAAGTGGAGTATTTTACGCTGACATATCTTTCAAAGTTCTATGGCACAGAAAAATTGTGTACATTAAAATTGTAGGAAATCTTATGCCCAATAACATGATAAAAGTAGCTTCTGGATGTTTCTTGTGGTGAATCAATTATTCTTTTTTTATCTATTTTTGAGACCAATCGTGGAAAGATGGGTAGTAAAATATTTATACGATAATAAAAAATCGCTAAAGTGAGTTTCAAATAACAATAATTATCCGACAGAATTTATGAACAGAGAAAATAGGAATATAGAGGACGGCTTATGGTTAATACCCAATATTAATGATAATAAAAAATAAAAAACATTATTGTGGTTTGATTCCCAAAAGAATAAGAGAAAAAAGAATAAGTAATGCCATAAGGAACTTACAGAAGAATAATCAACTAACATGAACCTAATATGCCGGTTGTGCACGGAAGAGGAGGAAACAGCAACACACTCCAAGAAGGACCTAGTGAAAAGACTGTTGAGTCCAATACTGGTCTCTTCACATAAATGGTGCAATCATAAGAATAAAAAGCCTAAAGACTTAACTTAATGTCTTTCTATCTTCTGACAGGTTGTGCTGAAGTAATCAATCCACATGATTTTCAAAAACTTAACAATACCGTATATTAAGGGTTTATCAGGAAGGAACTCGAAAAATTGGCAATCAATTCAATATTTGCGATAGGGTTGAGTTGTCCCAAAAAAGGGTGAAGTTGCCTACCGTTATTGACACTATATTTGTGGAAAATTACTTGTCAGAATTTCACTTTTCTCAAGTATTGATTTGTTGACGTGTTATGTTCCTCTCCCTCACAATTGAGTGTTAACTTGTTCTTCAAATACGCTGTATTAACAGTTTAAAACTAATTTTTAATAGGAAATAGAATTTTCGTTTTCTTAAGTTTTTCATTAAGAATGGACCACTTTTGTTCTAGAATAAGAAAGTATGTGCCAACTGACAAATGTTCATTGTATAATTAATCTATAAAAATAGTTTGGTACAATTTATAATAATAACGGAGATTTGAAGGTATGCATGAGATTTGAAACTATGTGTATTGTCTTTTCAATAGCTGTTCCTGTAGTACAACTGAGATAAAAACAATTAATTAATTTACAGATTGGTGTCGATAATCTAACTCATAATTCCCTATAGCATATTGTTTCAGTACCTTGCGAACTTTGTCTTTGTTTTCCAGAATGTGTGGTTTTTGAAGTAGGTACTTTTCTAATATGGATTGAAACGGAAGTTGAAATTGATTTTCCAATAATAAATCTTGAAAAAATTTTGTTTATATATTATAGTCTATCAAACGTCAACATTTCCTCTGCCGATTGTAATAAACCGCATCTCAAAATTATTATCAATGTTTATAAAATTAATAGCGATTGAAATGAAAATATATTGTTAGTTACCGCGGCCGCTATGTCGAAATTTTTCAATTTAAAAATACTTCTTCAGAAACATTTTTTATTTATTTCCTCCTATTATTATCACCTTGATTTTGTCACTTTCATTATACTAACCGCTTGAATGAACAAAACTTCCTACGATTTTCATGTCCACAATTTTTTTGTTAGCAAAACTGAAGGAGATATCGAAGACATTTCGAGTTCTCTACGCTGTGGTTGCAAACTGCGTCGCAAGCGTGATTTATCGGATATTTTAGGAAAATGTTTGGCGGTCGGTATTTTCAATGAAGTTTTATATCTTCCAGAATTCTCACCCTGGTGGTATATAAGTTAGGATAGTTTATCGTTTCGTGCAAAAGAGAATGACCTTGGAAGGTTTGTAGTTCTCATTTAGTCTACCAGTTACTGTTTGCTAGCCTTAACATGAAAAATTTGTTCAATTTGAATTTAATCCGACATACGAACGGAACAAAACAATGAAATTATATATTAATAAGTAAGTAGAGGAATGGAGTAGGTACATTAATTGTGGAAAATTGAACCTCAAACAACTTAATTGAGTAATGAGAAAATAAGCAGCATTTATCGAGAAATTACTTAATATAACATGATAAATATCAACAATTAACTATTATTTTATTATGATGATGAAAGAAAACCAACCAACCTACTTATAAGAAAATTTTACAAAGGATTTATATTCAGATATACCAGTACCGTTTAACTTTGAATTGTAATCCAATGTACTTCGTGGCATATAGCCAAGAAAGTAGTTTCTTCTTCTTAGTGAACGGCCTTTGTTCTTCGATTTTCAAAGACTCTGTGAGGCATTATAATAGTAATCAACTATCACCTTTGACATCTAGTAGCTTACTATTTCAAATACTTATAATGATTGCCGTCATGTTCTATGCAAAAATCCAGTCTAAATGATAGCCAGAGAAAGAGTTCAAACTTTTCCTCGTATATTTTTCCTCATATACTCATGTGTAGTTGGACTTCAGTTCACTTATGCATTTTGCAAATTTCTGTTATAAGTAGCTCGCTTGTATGTAGGTATATATGTATATTGTAATTACATGACACTGAGACCTAAAAGATCTATTGTGCTCTCTTACTTCTATTTAGCTCCTGAGAAAAAGTCTCGGGGAATAGTTAGTCCTATTTCCCGGAGAAATTTTAGGATATCTGCAAGCTTGAATTTAGGTAAATATCCCTCCTTTATCCAGGAATCTCCTATCTAGTTACTGAGGGAAGTCTCATAGTCTAGTAGCTCCTAGTCCTATTTTCCGGGGAAAATTCAGGATATCTGCAGGCTTTAACTGAAGTAAGTGTCCCTCTTTTATCCAGTAGTCTGCTAGGTGTTTTGTCCTAGGATTCTGAATTGCTGTGCAAATCGCAAGTATGTGTTTGGAGGTTTCTTCCTCCATGCCACATAATCTGAACTCTCTTTCTTCTACTATTTTGAGGGATCCCTGTTAATACTCTTGGTGCAGTTTTACTTATGCATTAACAGGTTGTAGTCACCTAGAAGAATCTTTGATTGTCTAAGCCTCACTAGATCTTTCCGATGAACAGATCTTCTTTTTTTTAGGCTTCACCTATTTCTCCCAATATTACATTTGGGCTGACACCGCAAAAGGGTTCTGGCCTCCAAAGGGGTGTCCCAGTACCCCTACATGCAAGTTCATCTGCTATTCAGTAGCTCCCTTAGTTTTGTTTTATTATGTTTTGTTGATAAATACTTTTGTAATGGGTTTCAACTTGTGATTTTATAATTTAATGTGTTGTAATTTGTCGATGGAATCTAATTTAAACGCTCTTAGCATGGAGTCTACATTTTTGAAAATCACTTCAGGTATATGGAAGTCTTTTTATGTCAATGAAAGAACACTTTCCCACTGCTTCAGAAAGGGTTATACAGAAAAATGACTTCAACAAAACTTGTGAAATATGGACATTAGTTTCTAAATCAGATATTTTCCACCAACCTAATTTTATACAAAATCAAATAATATTTTGTAAGTGATTGCGCCACCTTGCGTAATACTATGAACTCGAAAAATTCTGAGACATACGGTTCCCCAGATATGGTGGGAAAATGGATTACAAAAGCTGAAGAAAGCTTATTATTACAGTAAAGTGGAGAAAGATGGTAGAAGGCGTATTAAATTCCATAATCAACTGACCATTGACATTGCAAGGCCGAAAGTACCATCTCAGATGTGATGACAGTTGAGTTAAATAGAAAAACATAGTCTTAAGCTTGTCACTGACACAAAATTAAACAAATAAAGTACGAATTTACGGTAATTACGTTGATTTGCATATAATACAAAAACATTGCGAAACGAATTATTTTACTCGTTGCGACAGTTACAATTTTTTCCGCCAGTGGTCTCATTGAATTCTACTCCGCCCAATAGCCTAGTGGTGGTTGACTATGGCGCGGACGATCGAGGTTCGATCCTTACGGAAGTTTTTTCTTTTTAGTCGTGGGGAAAGTATAGTTATTTACTAGGCCACGAGCGCGCTCGCTCGTTTTGGAAACTTCATTAGCGTGAATAGTAGCCATCATTCTGCACTCGTTGAAGAATATACTATTCTACCCGGGTTGAACGAAGGAGTCTTATATTATGGAACTTTGAAGACAGACAATAATGACATCTTTGCTTATATGGCTCAAAATGAGAATTTTGAGATTATTAAAATTGTCATATTTAGTGAAGTGCGTAACCAAAAGATTTCGAATATTTACTAAAAATTACAAGGCGTGAATATTATATTCAATATTTATTCTGGATCTAGGTAAATTGTTCGAAATCAATTCTTCTAAAGTCAATTGTTCGAAATCAATTATTCGAAAATCAATTCTTCGAAAGCCAATTCTTCGAAAGTCAATTATTCGAAAATCAATTCTTCGAAAATCTATTGTTCAAAATTCAATATTCTGAATAGAATATACAAAAAAAGATAGATAGAAGTTTTTATTACTTTGTTTACCTTATTAAATGTAAATTTTAAAAATCGAAAAAAACAGACAAAAAAAAGACAAAAAATACCAAAAAAGAAAAACAAAACAAAAAAATACAAAAAAACAAGAAATTAAACAAAACTTCTAAACACGCCTGCTTTACGCTGACAGTCCCAAGCCTGTGCCTAAGTGTGAAGGGAAGTTCTTCAAAAAAGAAAAACAAAACAAAAAAAAAAAAAAAGATACAAAAAAAAAACCAAAAATTAAACAAAACTTCTAAACACGCCTGCTTTACGCTGACAGTCCTAAGCTTGTGCCTAAGTGTGAAGGGAAGTTATTTTTTATTTAAAATGTATTTAACATAATTTTCAACTATTCGTTTCTTAACCTAACCACAACGTAATGAGATCTGGTGGAGGTTTTTTGTAATAACAATAAAGAATTTTTAACTGAAATTCGGTGTCCACTTAAATTTAATAAATCTTTTCCAGATATTTGATTTCGAAAAATTGATTTCGAACAATTGAGTTTCGAATAATTGATTTACGAATAATCGGTTATTCGAAAAATTGATTTTCGAACAATTGATTTCGAACAATTGATTTCGAATAATTTACCGGTACCCATTTATTCTCCACTTAATACGATAATTTTGAAGGAAGATATGATAATATATAAATGAAACAAATAGACGTTTAAGTGAATGCAAATTTTGATTTGCGGCTGGAGGTGGGGATGTCGCGGTTATCACAGCTTTAAAATTACTTCTACTGAGGATAATGTATTGATTATGATTTCAGTATCGTCGACAGTGGGGGGTGGAGCTCTTGGACGGAGAATATCTACCTTGTACTGATGAGGTATATATACGCCAAAACTGGTCTACAAGTGATATTGTCCCTTCCAATTGCAAACCAGCATGGTTGATTGAATTTTGTAGATTATACCGACCCCGTTTAACTTGGAAGTGTAATTCAATGTCTGTCGGGGCATATAATCAGAGAAGTAGGTGCTTTTTTCTTTCGAGGGAACGGTCACCCTCCTTTTGAAAATATTTTCAATACTTTGCTAGTCGTGAATAGTAACTATTATTTGATATCAATAGGAATTTTTTATATAAACAATGTTACAACATATGTAACCTTTCGACTGATTTCTTTTGAAACAGTGTCTTATCGATTTGCGGTAATTTTGTATTCATATTACATCAATTCAAATGGTAATTAATCGTTTGAATGAAACTGGTTTTTATTGCATCAATTATGGTTAAATATTCATAAGTCTCAAGGCGATACTAATTAACAAATTATAATTTGTATTTGTTTTGAGTAAATAACTGTTATGGTTATAATATTCTCATTATATGTTCATGACGTACCCCCAGCATAATATGCTTTGGTTACAATTTAACCAAAAACCAACAAAACGATTCCTCATATGTATCATTGTGGCTATCCTAACTTAACGTTAACGCAGTCACGTAGCTATAGCTTCAACATGGTGGGAGTTTGAGTTCCTTTATCTGATAGATTCAGAAGGGGAAAGCCTTATTTAAGGCGCCGCGGAAAACAGTATGCTAATTAATAGTATATTACGTAACGTGTGTGGTAAGAAGCATTTTACGCACGAATGGAAAAGTTACGCACGATGCCGCGTAGCGGTGAGTGCGTAATTCCGTGGGTACGTAAAATGCTTAACAACACGAGTTACGTACTATACTTTACCTACGACCTAATTGTACTTGTATTTTTTATAAGAAGCATAAGAAATAACAGTTAAATAGCTAGAGGTGCTTGGTAAACTCCATCTCTATTACTCTAATACCAATGAATGAAGCACATTAAAGTACTAACGTTTAATCATCATTAATATATTGTTGATAACTGAAAGTCCATTTTTCAATTATAATCAATACATATACATAGCCCTTTGTGCTTTTCACAGTTAAACGTGGCCATATCTAATGTTTTCAAATAGTAAATTTTGAATAAAATGGTGACGTCTATTGACAGTTGCTAAGATGTTGCTATGGAAGCCGTGCGATTTACTTTACAGCTGTGCGTTTTTTTTACAGTGCGTAATAGCTGTCATTACATTGATACCGACTGTGTGTTATTGACTGATTACAGGGGGGGTCGTAGGTAAACATTATTATATACCTTTATTGTATTTTCCCCTCTAACTCAGGTAGAACTATACCTATACCTATATCTATAACTATAGGTAGAAATATTGTTTTTTGTCTTAAATAGGCAGTCTAAGAAATGAATGAGTTTTTGTTCCCAGTCAGTAGCATGTGTGCTTATATTTCTATGAGACAAGTTTGTACCTATTTGTAAATTTAGAAATAATATTCAAAATTAGTTGTTTGCTTTTTCCAAAACTATTTTCTCTGGTAAATATTAGTAGTTATATAATACTTCTAGCTCAAATATTTTGTAATGATGACTATATTATTTTGTTCCCGATTCTCACAAAATAAAATCAATAATTATTAAATACGCTTTTCACTCGATTTTGTTGTGGAAAATTCTGATTAGGGTGAGTTTTATATTGCTGATTGTGTATTTTTCATCTCAAGTTTGTTTCGTTGTGCTTTTTATTCTGATTACTTGTAGAAGATATGAACCACTAATATTTCCATAATTAATAAGTTTCAATGAATTTTGTATAAACATTCAAACCTCGAACTAATTAGTATGGAAATTGGTCAATGGTTTTCTTTGTTTCTTTTATGAAATTATTTATGTTATAGTGGGACAATATAATTCAGGTTGCTTTTTATTGGCTTTTTTTATTTACGCTCCCAATTAAAAATCTTGTTGGAAATGTCCAAAAATAGATTTCTTGGAAATTCTAGCTCTTGATATGATTCTAAGTAGGTACTTGCCCGAAGTGTGAAAAGACTCATCTTCTGAAATACAAGTAATATTGGATGATTTTTATTCAAATTCACTTCTCAACTTCATTTTATGCCTAAGGGAGGATAGGAACCCTAATTTTTGTTGTTCCAAAAATAACTGAAATAATGGAGAAATGTGAGAAAAAACTTGCAGGAAATTTCATGTATTGTAAAAAATAGGTTTAGTTGAATCGTAAATATTGATATTTGTTGTGATATAAGGCGTTAAAGCTTTTCACAAATTATATCTCAACCTTACCAATTCAATTTATTGTACCATTTTTTAGGCAAGTCATCTATATTTTTTCCATGAACCAAGTCATTTTTAAAATGACAAAAAAAAACTTTTGTCGTGTTACTTTTACAGAGGCGTCACACTGAGCACTTTTGTAGAGCTTTCAATCTTGCGTAAATCCACTTTAAGTTAAACTAAAAGCATAAAATGCAACTGAGAAATATATTTATAAGAAAATCATGGAAGTTCGAGTATATTTTGAAAGGAAAATCTTTTCACACGTTGTGCGAGTTCATATTAGGAGTTTAAGTTCTCAAATTTTTTTTTTTTCGAAATTTTCAAAAAGGTTTTAAGCGGGGAGCAATGATAAAAAGATAGGTACCAAATAAATTATATAATTATAATGACCGTTACTTTATAAAACATTTCAAACTTTCCATGATCGGGTATGTGCTACATTAAATTGATATTGTTTGACGCCGCCGTGTTTTCGATTATTTACTTTTGGCTGCTAGTAGCAGCACAGAGTACACCATCTAACAAGAGACGAAAGCTTTGTCAGTTCCTTTGAAGTAGGTATATACGTCGTGTATACGTCGAGGCATTGACACATAAACTACTTGATACACTGAGAAAAGTGACACTACACTAAGAAAAATAGTATTGTTGATGTACATCCCTCCCAATTAGGTCTATAAAATATTTTTTTAACTACTAACATGAGAACACCTTATTATTCATCTCATGTATATAATGAGAAGTGGCTCATTTTTAACCTTATACACGGTGAACTGAGGGGAATGAACGGAAGTGTCGACTTGACACTGACAGATAAACTAATTAATTCACGCATGTGCACACAAATTTGCGATCACGAAAACTACTTTCTTTCGCCTCTTGTTAGATGGTGTACTCTGTGGTAGCAGCTCGTAGTGACTGAATTCCGTTCGTTTATTACCGGGCGTGACGCCAAGTCTTACCTTCCCCTTGCCCCTCAAGAACATACCGAAAAGTATGAGCTTCAAGCCACGGACATTAAATATTTGACGTTTGTCCGGTTTGACGTTTATTTAAAGGTTAAGATTGTGCCGATTACGATTTAAACCTTACTAAAAATATCTAAATATGCAAAATTATATTATCAAAAACATTATAATTGAAAACTGTTCTTCTAACAACACAGGAAATTCATTGGCATTGGCACATGACAAGTGGTTTTGAGGATCCTAAAAAATCGTGTTCATTTTGATCAAAAGTCGTGACGACTGAGGCGTCACGCACAAGTGTTTGAAGCCCAAATAAACGAAAGCAACATATGTCTACCCGTTACTATAACAGATTGTGACTTTTGTTGGGAATGATTGGAAAAATGTTACAATGAATACAATATCAAACTTCTAGTGAGCAATGGTATTTACCTTGGAAAATTTGAAACGTTGCTAGAGTGAAACTATAATGATGATACACATTATGCAAATTTTAATTTTCATGCGCTCCAAAAGCAATATCAAATTATTTGTTATAAAGATTTATAACAACTGTAAAAGCTACCTGCTCGACAAAGACATGAAAAAAAATCTCAATACTTGGACAGTTCATACTGAATTGGTTTTGCAAGGGTCACGATCGATCGCATTTTATACTTGTGAATTTTGTACACCTTTGAAAATAATAATTATAAGTATGATGAGATTGCTAATCCGCCTATTCGACTGTGACTTTTTCAGATCAATTATAAGTATTGTTTAGGTTGGGTTGGGTCGTACTCTGAGCTATTTGAAAACTTTTCCAATTTTGCAAAGTGATTGCTTCACACACCACTGTATTGTTTCTAAAAAGTATCTATGCATAAGGAATTTGTTATTTGAATACAGCTTAAAGCTTACTCCATTGAGCAAGTAATTGAGCAGTTATGACTTTGAATATTTTGAATTGTATTCCAATGTGCCATCCACAACTTTAGTTTTTGTATACATTTATTTAATAACTTAAAGCCGTTTGAAACTGATGATAAGAGAAGACTGTAACCAACCACAGTGGTACCTATACTACTCCATTGTATATTATATTAAATGAGTTTGTTAAATAATATCAAGCAACAACACTTCCTATATATTGTGATAACCCATATTTATATTATCAACTTTTTATTCCCAACCGGTATAAATAGTTAAGTGTAAGCAGAAAACTACTTAGCCTGATTCTTCTCCTTCGCAAAAGATGGAACTAGTACTTGGTTATGTATTAAATACTATAGTCTATTGGTTTCAAGGTGAGATGTTGTAATTGAATACTAACCAGTCTCGCATTATTAAATATTCAGATTATTTATGTGATTTAATTGAAATTTTTTGAGAAAGTGGAATTTCCTAAAAACCAAATCATATGAATATTTATTGCTTCACTTTCGAAGTTTTTGATTTGATTATAGTCTAATAATTGTCTAACAAAGGAAATACAATGGTATAATCAATATAAAAACGGCAAAAAAAAGAAAGCTAAAAATATATGTGATAACTTCACTTTCGATGTTTTTGATGTATCAATGTCATTATAATCTGAAGATTCTCTAAAAAACAGGACGATGGTCTATTCAAGATAAAAATGGTGGAAATTAGAGATATTGCTCCTTAAAACATGTGTGATAGCTAATTATATTCGTAATTATGTCAAGGAAAATGCATCGAGGGCCTTTATTAGCACATACAAAATTTCGAAAGTATTATTAGTATATTAAAGTATACCTAAGTGGATATTAAGGTCTTTAAAACACGCGCGATTTTTAAGCACGACGGCGAAGCCGGAGTGCTCGAAATAGAGCAAGTGTTTCAAAGACCAGTTATCCACGAATACATTATGCTTTTTTTTCTTTCATTGGTGCACTTTGAAATTATAAATACTGGTCCATAACGACTACAACAACAAGAAATGGAAATCATAGATGGAAATAGGACTAAATGTCAAATGGTTGAATTCGTGATATATAATGATGTATATGATGTATACCTTGCGTTATCATGGAAATGAGAAAAACATAAACTAATTTGTATTTTGATGGAAGTTCAATCTCATTTAGTTCTGTGAATGTCAATAGTATCAATTTAAATACCATTTCCTAAGATTTGAAAAATCGAAATATTCATATTGCAAACAATACCAACGGCACTTTCCATTTTAGTTTATAAATTTAACATTGTTAAATATTGTTCGAATAAAATTTTTGACGTTACAAACTACTCCTGTCAGATCAATAATAAAAAAATTGTCATTTAGACACGATTTAGACTTCGTTTCTCGAGTTGTTGATGTTGCCACGGTAACTTTAAAACACGCGCGTTTGTTGAAGTTCGATTTAAACACGCTGAGGCGTGCTTTAAATAGGTAAAATGGTTTACCAGTAAAAAAAAACGCGCGATCGATCTTTTTAATTTACAGCATCGGTTGTCAGGTTGGTAGGTTGTGTTCACTGGTTTCTAAGTCTAACACGTCGGTAAGTAATTTACTTACCGTTCAGACGTCGGTAAGTAAATTACTTACCGACGTCTTAGCCCTACATACATTTAAGTGGTCCTAAATTAGTATATTAAAGTACAAGTGGATATTAGGGTCTTTAAAACACGCGCGATTTTTGTAGCACGACGGCGAAGCCGGAGTGCTCGAAATAGAGCAAGTGTTTTAAAGACCAGTTATCCACGAATACTTTACGCTATTTTTCTATTGGTGCACTTTGAAATTATAAATACAGGTCTATAACTACTACAACAACAAGAAATGGAAATCATAGAGGGAAATAAGAACTAAATGTCAAATGGTTGAATTCGTGATATATATGATGTATACCTTGTGTTGTCATGGAAATGAGAAAAGCATAAACTAATTTGTATTTTGATGAAAGAAGTTCAACCTTATTGAGTTCTGTGAATGTCAATAGTATTAATTTAAATACCATTTCCTAAGATTTTCTATATACATAGATACTTAAAAAGATCACGTCACAGAAGTTTGAAAGATTGTAATACTATATTCATAATAATTATAATTAAGAGTATATCATATTCGAATAAGTTGAATTTTATTAATGAAATATGTTTAGTGAACAAAGAACAAATCTAAGAATTAATAAAGTAAAATCGTGCAAATTAGTAACAATGCATTTGTAATTAGTTAGTTGCTGAACCATAACTAATCATTTTTCACTTTAATTGTATAAATGTTATCTCTAGCCATAAAAGAACGAATGACTACTATCGGAAGTCAAAGACACTGTATTTTTTTCCTCTGGAAGGGCTTAATAAATTCCCTTTCTATTATGAAAACAGACATTCTCTTTGGTAGCAAAACGATGTTGGGAGTAGTTTACTACTGTAATTGTGACCTAGATTAAAGTATATGTTAAGTACATTTCACAATATTTTATTGACTCAGTATCTGGTATCAAGGATTCAATAATAAAACTCTCTAAATGCCAGGTTGGACAGTAAACAGTAACAGATCCGTTGTTTGTAGAATTAAGATATGGTTGAAATAATATTGTTGAAATAATACCCTTCTTGGTGTGCGTCATCGATTGTTAATGTCTTTTAATGTCTGTTAGGGTTAACGTTTGTAAAACATTTAAACGGTTCATTATTGTGATACTTTGATCAGGATTAATCACAGACCTCCTTTTTCCATTTCTTCCTACGTAATGTGCTAGAAGGACATTAACAATAGATAAAGCACATCAAAAAGGGTATTATTTCAACCATATTCACTTTTCGTGAATAATAATTGACCGTGAACAACAGAGTACAGACCTGACGAGAACTGTCAGTAGGACATTAGAAAAAGACGTGAGACCCATTGCCGCTACGAAAGGTAGGTCTACATTCTATTTTAAATACGTAATTTTAAATTTTGATGTCTAGCGTTGATACGCTTGATACTGAGGAGCTTTTTTTTGAAAAACCATCTCATTATATCTCAACCCACATTTTCATAAACATGTTCCCCATATTTCACGGAAAACGTTATAAACCTATAACTCAAAACAGCAGGAAAATAACAATCTTTTTTCCATTGTAAATGTTATGAACTACCAAGATTGGTATCAAAACTGTAAGACCTCTCCTTGTAATAGAATAATTGCATTATGTTCCATATTTTGTCGGCTTCTTAGACAAATTATACGTTAAAAAAACAGTAATTACTCACGAAACGAATACTTCTGGTGTTTGTTGGTATACTGGTAAATTATAGTCATATTATCCAGTAATAATATACTGTGTAAATAACAACTACTTTTTTTGACAATAGAATCTTTTTTCAGCTATTTTTTTTTAATTTGATTGGTGTATCCTGTAATTTCGAACAATGTCATATCCACAAACTTAAATTGAACAATTTATTTTTATGGAGAAAGTAACTGGTTGAACATACATCAACAAATTCTAGTAGCGAAGAAATAAAATAACGGAAAATTCCATGGGTCTCGTTGTATTAAACAATCCTATAATTGTTATTTTTCTGCAGCCGTCCCGAAAATGGAACTTTCGGTATGATTTATTAAATCGAAAATGAAACTTTACACAAGTCGTACCTAAAGTAGCTATTTCCGGAATGTTGTGTTTTACTTTCGGGAAAATTTTTTTACTTTTGGAATAATTTTCAATATCTATGTAGGCGGCCTTAGCAATGACATTTACGGAATTCCTATTATGACATTACTTGTCAAAATAAATTTGTTGATAGTTCAACTGTATTCTCAATTTTCCGATCAAGAAATGGAAATCGACAACGAAAGTGACGAGGAAATAATCATTCCACATGGAATCAGTGAAGCTACTAACAGTTAATGTACATCTATCCCTATTATTTTTTGATATTCAATCTACTAACGGCTGCAGAAAAAATATTGTAGGTACGTCACGCTACCCGAAAGTAATTTTACGGGACTCGCAGGCTTCCAGGACTCGCCTACGACTCGCCCTGGAAACTGCCTACTCATCCCGTAAAATATCACTTCCGGGACTTAAACGTAAATAACTATTACGTAATTAGTGGGATATAGACATTATTAACGCACGCATATAATCACATAAGTGCGTTAATAATTCCTATCCCACGTATTACGTACAAAATTTTACATATAACTGTTTATGAGTATTATTAACAGTATATCATGAAATTTTATTAAAAAAAACGTCAATCCAACGTATTGTTATTAATATTGACTGCAAACATGAGGTACTGTAGATCATATTTTGTGACCATAGCAGCAAAGGCAAACAAAGCTGCGGAAATAAAATAAATTAGTTTTATCATCAAATTGTCAAAGTTGAATGAACAAAAATCTATAAAAATAAGTTCAAGTAAAGACAATCCCCCTTCGGATATTGAAAATGCAGCTCCCTGTGTTATTTTAAATATTTAATTCTGGTAGTAGTATTTTTCTTGATTCCTATTACCGCACTAGTGCGGTAATAAATATATCAATATATCAATATATCAATATATAATATATAAATATATTCAAAAACGCACTAGTTCGGTAATGTATTCAAAAACGCACTAGTGCGGTAATATAGGTCATTATGACATTGAAAATGGTGCCAAATCGTACCCGTTACATGACAGTTGTAGATAAAACTATAAACCCTCAGACGACTATGCTACGGGTTATTGAGAAAGCACTGATTATGTCGGTTTGTATATACTTATAGTTCTTTTCACGATCTAAGAAGCTGACCTGACCCGAGATGGGATAATGAGATGCAATGAAGTCATAAAAGTATTAGCCGTGACAGGGTCGTATTTATTTCGTTGGCGAATAATAAATTATAACCTAAAAACTCTATTAGACTTTTGGCTGATTCTTTTTCATCATAGTGCGGCTCTGTACATTAAATCCGATAAGTTTTATGGTTCTATTGCATCTCAAGCCTATGTCAAGTCTAGTCAGTTAGTTAGATCGTGTAAAAAACTATACCAGATTTAATAAATAAATATACAGAAGTAACAATTCCCAGTATTGTACTAAATTTCATAATTCATGCAGTTTCGTACAAAATAAATATATACAGGTCGTAACCTGCATATTCATTTTGTTTCGCAGCACTTTAGAGCCTTTGAGGAATACAATTTCATTAACAGAAGCTACTGAGACTTCCGGTCAGTTAACTAAATTTTCAAATTCCAGTTATCTGGTTCTAGTGATAGGCTGTATATGCGTTTATTGTAAAATATGAAGCTGTGAATATAATAATATAATATGTTTTCAACAAATTTTCAATCAACTCATCAAACTATTCCTGTTTATTGTATAATTTGATTCACCTATTTCATTCATTTCAATACATACAACGGATTATTTCAAACCATAATTATAAAATTTGTTAATTTTTTGAAATTCATTTTCAATATCTACCTGCCAATAAAGGGAGACAACTCGAACTTTTCCGGAGACTGCTGGACTCCTCCGGGAGGAATACCAAATGAATACGACATACATATTGAATGCGAATATGAAAATTGAGGAATCACCCTATTGAATATGGTCACGGAACTTTCTAGGATATAATAATATCATAATGCTGTTTCAGATAACATTACTTTTCTGACAAGGCTAGGATTTGTAACACATCTGTTAGTCATGTTTTCACTTAATTAAATTCCGCAATCTGGGTCGTACTTATTTAACTAGCGACAGAAGTGAGATTTTGAACATTAAGTCGTTTGCCAATTTAATCATTCTTGATAACGCGAGTGAATTGTTGAGACGTCAAACATTTTCCAAAGAACAATTTAAGCAAATAATTATTTTAATCGCAGTAGTAGGTAATATGGAAAGGATATTTCCTCGGATATTTCGGAATTCAAAAAAATATACATATTTTGTTTCAAAGCAAAAAATGGTTATTGTTAACTTTCGATCACTGTTATGCATTTTGATATACTATGTTCAATTATATTGCAACAGAAATATCTATAAAACAACTACTCCTTACTCACCAAAAAAATGCACTTTGAGTTAATATAATTCAAGATGTTTAGCAATTTAAAAAATCTACTGAATGAAGAACAAGCGTCGATAGAAAATATATTACCATAGAGGAAAATTGATCCTCGAAATATTTCTTAAACATTATATGCTGCATTGCAACAGTTTTGATGACATTATATTGATAAACACTAGAAACTACTTAATATTACCTAAAATTTTCTATTGCTTACTGAATAATTCAACATTTTATAGTGAAAGAATTATATAAAATTCAAAAATATATGCAATAGATTTATAAACATTTAACACAAACATTGGCTGAATTTGAGTTTTTAACATATTCATGCGGTAATATAAAATGAAATCTCAGATTTGTCCGTCTTCCATGATTTTGGATATGGAATTATTTCGAATTGGAATTCATTTGAAAATAATAATTATGGAGAAACTGATCCACTTGGTTGAAAGTACGAAAAAAGTTTAATTTTAACACTTGACATTTGAGATATGTGGTATTCATCATTCTTTAGCACGAATAGACTTGTAACTGAATTAGTTTATCACGAACAGTATTTTGTTTTTTCTTCATATTTAAATGAGTTACTTCTTCTGAAAGTACCTCAATTGTTCGTGAAATTTTGTTGATAAAAGAGGAATGTTTTGTAATTGTCTGCTGTGGTAGCAATAATATACTTGACCAACATTTTTATAGGAGTATATCAAGAGCATTTAAATGTCTTCATTATAAAAAAAACTGAACTTCATTCACAAATAATAAACTGATCAATTGAGAAGTATTTGCGACTATGAAATTGTGATTCCATATTTATTTTTTTTTTCTAAAATTGTTACATTTTCGAACTCAGTGCAGAAATAAACCACATTTTCCAGAGAATTGACTTAAAATATAGCATATGCTTCCAGAAACTTGAATTTTCTCTCATTTCATGCAGCTTCAGACCAAGCAAAACTTTTCATCCAGAATGACATTATTCACTCAAACTACAAATGAAAAAAATTAAAATGTTTTTTGTGTTGGGCACCCCATCCGTGGACACACTGTATAAGTGGAGTTTTAAAACATGTCATCCCAGAAACCGTTACCAAACAACTGTGCTGCAATATACTGAATAATAACCTATTTTACAATGGGGCGGCACTGAAACCACAGACTGATCTGGGATTCCCTCATCCCTTCACCCTGGCAAATTATGTTAGGGTAACACTTGAGTGGGTCGCGGGACACAGGGGTATTGTGGGCAATGGAACGGCAGACACCCTAGCAAACTTGGGGTCTGAATCAGCATCCACTGGACCCGAACTGGCACTTGAAATATTAAGAACCTGCGATTCTTAAAAAGGTATGTCCAGAGTAGTCATCCTAATATTATCACTATCCACAACCTATATCTTTTAAATCAACTAGAACGGTCATAGCGCAGATCAATGAAAAAAATATATTTTCCCAGTTTCAATGAATTTAGTTTGAAAGTTAATCCAGTTCATCATTTTTTATGATGGGTATCCATTCCTGAAATTCTCAAAATCTATCAGCAAATGATACTCCTTTTTTCCGATGGTCAAAGCTTTGGTTCTTCCGTGTTTTTTTATATGTCTCCGTTAAAGAGGTTGCTGTTAATATTGTTGTATTTTCCAATTGAAATACGTAGCTACAGTTTTCACCTATGGATCTGCGCTTCTTTCATGTTCTGCTTATTAAAAGGCTTCGTGATAAATAATACAGAAATAATTCGGATTTAATTAATGAACTTTATTATTACTTTTCTGATATCTGCACCTACAGTCTACTTTTCATTAAATATAACGTATATTATGTGAATACAGTCATTTACAATAATCGTCTGTCTAAATATTCATATTTTCGTAACCTTTGATCAGCATATCTTATTATTTTAAATTTTTCTGTATTGTTGAATGAACTTTCTTTTTGCCTCTTGAACATTTTGTCTGGTAGATGATATTCACTTTTATTCCACAGTTGTCAAGTAACTTCATTTCTACTATTCTTTTTGTTGGTATTGATTTTCATAATTACTGTGAATTTTACTTTTAAGCTGCAATTTTAATTATTCTACGTTTTTGTGTATTTTTTGTAGTTTAACCTGATTGAAAACCACCAATTTACAAGCGATATTTCAAATAATTGACACAAACTTTCTTTGGTGAAACTTTTACTTCAGATATTTGAATGAACAACATTCCTGATTAGACGAGAGGTTGATGCACATTGGGATTGGGGATAATCAAATTTATATTATTAATCGATTAGAGAAATGTTTTCAAATGAAAATATTTATTTCGTGAAACTGTTCCAACAAAGAAAACTTTTTATTCGACAAATACTAATAGCCATTCACGAGCAGTTCAACGATAAAATTACGTTGCACCGTCATCACTCAGAGATAAATTGAGGTTCGCTATTCAGTTATTGTACTTTTTCACTAAAAAAGATTGTTTTTTTATCAATATAGAGTGATAGTTGGTGCTTAGATGGAGGGATGTTGCTGTAATCCCATTCTTAATATTTTCTTTACTGGGATTAATGTATTGATGTGATATCAGCATTGTCTCTAGTCTAGAATTATGCCCTCAGAGCTTCTGGACAGATGATATATCTACCTTGTCCTGATGAGGCGCAAATACGCCAAAACTGGTCTACAAGTCATGTCGTCCTTTCCAATTACAAACCAGATTTGTTTGTAATTGTTGCTTCTTAGTGAACCGTCTCTGTTTCCATTCACTTTGTGAGGTGTTAGCGTTATAATATTAGTATTAAACTATTATTTTTGACCTATATTGCTTGAAATTTGTATTCTATATGGGTGGAAAAAGTTAACGCCTAGTGGCCAATACGCAAAGAGACGGATACATTAATTATTATTGAAACCGACAGCACTTGAACATTTTTCTTATATTTATTCAATATTCATATGATTATTACGATTTCTACAAAAATTGGAACATATAACTTGTATCAACCTTGTTCAGTCTACAACGAAATAGCGTAGTGTTGAAAAATAGTTGAGTAATATTAAAAATATATCATTATCGAATTTCATGCATTCTTCATTATGTTGGAAACTTTGACCATCATGTTTATACGGATACTACTACACTGGACAGAATGCAGTTTACATTATAAGGAAAGTACGTGGCCGACCACTGAAAGCAAGAGAAAGGTATTCGTTGTTATTCAATTCATGATTGTAAACGAATGTCGCCAAAAATATCAAAAATACCAATAGGCTAGCTAACTCAAATATTTTTTATAAGAAACGCTTCGATGAAAAATGATAATGAAATTTTTTTTTAGGTTTGGCCAATTTTAAATTGAGAAGGTACTTCTCCAAACCGGGATGTTGAAGTTTATTCGGAATAAAAGTTTCAATAAATACTTACATGGATTTAAATATATGAATATATGGTATAACAAAAAAAACACATATTATGGGACCAAAATTATGAAAATAACTTGCCTACAAAAAAAAGTTACAGCCCTTTCAAATTAAAAAATCCCAATTGAATTTTCCAAATATTCAGCCGGTTTTTGACCTACTATAATGAGAGCCCTCAAATTTTTGTATACTTCACGATTGAACGTACTGTGGCACCCATAATTGAACAGAATATTTTTCAAACTATTCCGCCCCTTGGGCTGTGCTCAACACTATTTCCCATGTTATCTTCTTTCATTCCAGAAGCTTCGTGTCTTCTATATAGGCCACTAGTTCAACTGGGGAGATTTTCAGTAGTTGTGATGATTGTATCAATTCCTCTCCAAAGTGCTTTCATCTGAGTCCTTGTGAGTTCTCACAGAAG
>CAJUYG010000027.1:67116-83984 GCA_910591675.1 Galerucella calmariensis | reverse complement strand
CCTCTCCAAAGTGCTTTCATCTGAGTCCTTGTGAGTTCTCACAGAAGCAGAGTATGTAAGTTGGTGTTCCATCGTAGAGTTCACATTTACTACACATAGGCTAACTAGATGCTTCCTGAGGGTGCAGTGTCTATAGTCACCAGGTCAACGGGTCATCAGATTATTGGTAAATAGTATTGGTAAACAGTTGTAGAAACTGGCATCATAATATGTTGAACAACTCTTGAAATATTTGGGAAAATTAGTTTGCATTCGGTAAGTTCAAATGGCTGTTACATATTTGTACAAGTTAGGTTGAGTTGAGTTATTTTTTGCCCTAGAATATGTGGTTCAATTACAAGCTTACCCTCTCGATACACCCTCTATCTATGAAAATATTCATAATACTCACAGCAGTACAAGAAATTGTATCCAAATGGCTGCAAAAACGTATGTGATTGCTTCATTTGCCACAAAAGGCTTCCTTGTACATTAATTGATCAAAAACTATTATTCAAAATGCGTAGTTTATTTTGAAAATATCTATATGCAATTCCAAATACAAAAAATTGTGATCAGGTGTGATATATTCAATTTGTATGGTATGGTATTGTGCACAAACAGCTACTATAGGATGATGACAATTGTTTTTTTTTTTGATAATAATATTTTTTTTGCACGCCGCAGTGTAAAACAAAATAAAAATAAAGTTGATAATACACTGATGTACTGGATAAATTTCTGGATATGTAACACTAGGTGTATGATGAAAAATAATTCTGATGTACTTGCATTCCTGATATCAATTATGGGTTGATCCCAGTTGTCAACGATACAGAATTTTCACAGAAATTAAGAGTAATCGCATTCTGTAAAAAGAACATGATATCCTTAAATCGTCTCACTACAATGAATGTCTTCTTAGTTAAGTTCAGGGTTGCAATGTGTTTCGCCCTTATTCGAATGAACGTGTACAATGCCACTGTCAAGTGAGAATATTTATGAATACCCCTAATTACAATACTGTCTTCCAAAGTACACCCGAGAGAAAGAATATTTGTTTTTGTTTTGTTAGGCTTCCACTTAATAATAAGGACTGATATACAACAAAGATGTTTTGAAGTAGAAGAAACGTACGGAGCAATGCTTGTTATAAAATGCTGGATCATTGGGACACTTCAATAAATACAGTAGGTATACTAACAAAATGGCTACTACCGGAAACACAAGAAGACTTTTTTCTTTTGGTATACTGTCAGGTTTCAATGTGAAAAAAGTGCAAAATATGCAACAGTTGACTACGCATCGATACAACAGAAATAATTTAATGGCGCGTCCTGTATCACGCTCTTTAGGAAGAGCGCATGGGTTATGGATAGAATTAGACTGCAGATTCGTTTCCAGTAACTCGAATTACAGAAAGAAATACAGAAAACCTGCCTCAGATGGAAAATTCGAGTTTCAAACAAAAATCATAAAAAAGCGAACAAGCGAAAAAAATGAAGGGTGATGAGCAGATTCGTATTTAGCAGCTCAAAATGCTCGAGGTGCGTGAATTTAGTAAATACACTTCGTTTTTTTTGTGTACCGATGTTATATGTGTAATAAATGTGAAATTTTGTATCTGTTGACAGATACGCTTTCTCTTATTCATACTATTCTTACGAAAATGATTATTTAACCGATAAAATTGAATATTATCGATATTGAAAAGAATAAATCTTGTTTCACTTTATACATTAAATCACATATTTTTAATGACATTGCTATTAATAGGTCATTCATTTATGAGCAATTTAAGTTTTTATCATAGCGTTATAGTTCTATATCAAGAATACTTTTTGCAGCCCTTCTTTTACTAATCAACCACTCAAAGTTTCAGTCCCTCTACACGAAGAGGGGAGAAAGGTCGGCATATACGAATGTAACAAAACAATTTTTTGAGAGTTATGAAATTGTAGTAGATCCCAGAATACTCTGGTTACATTATGAATTTTATCCAGTTTGCAGGGACTTTTCTTTTTAAGCCTTTAAAAACTGATATTCCACTGCAAACGGCCATCATAAAAAATAACAAAAGTCCACAGGTTCACTGCGAAAACTCATACCACAATAATCGTAGCACCATGCGATTCTCATATACTCCAAGGTCACATACATAAAGCTTCACTTTCCGCTGTATAATCGCAAAAAGTTGTTTGGAATTTTTTTACTTTCGCAAAAACGGACATAAAAAATTGTGAGAAGTATAATATAAGAAACACTTACTGTGTGTTGAAAAGCAATGTACACAGCACCGACACAAGAAAAGAACTAAACCGTCACTGATCTACCGGCTGTTTTCTAATCCTATACGAAAAGTTTCTCCCGCCATTCTTCATTCACTTGCTCTCTTGATGGAAACCTCCACCAAGAGATTGCAAAGCTCACTTAGTGAAATGAATTAATTCACAGGGTGATTCAATGATCTCTTTTCATTAATCGAGTACCGGTACTTCGTTTCCGTCTATATATTTATGGTTATTGCTGATCGATGCCTCTCTTAACGGGAAGCGCACCAGTCAAGGTCGAAGAAGGCATCTGATATCGTATTACGCAAGAAACACATCTTCACTACTTTAAGTTTTAATACCTACATATGTTTATTGCGTATATATTATGTCAGTTTGTATGTATGTACGTTAATAACAAAATGTTTGAAATTGATAAAAAAAATTTTACAATTGAAAATATTCAGCAGTATAGTGACTATTGAGTACTGTACTAACATGTATAAGGTCGTAAAGTGGTAAAGTCGACTTTACAAAAAAGAGGCTTTTAGGTAATGTGTAATTTCTAAATGGTTTTGAAGCTATCTCTATTTAGAGTACCTACCCTTTATTATTTTATGTCTTGTTTTTCATCGTTTGGTATCCCTTTTTCCTACTCTTGTTTTTAACAAATGGGTTAAATGTCATAGTCCTACGAACTGATTCGGTTTGGAGCTTTGGATGCATTTATATGTCCTAAAATGTCGTATGAACCATGAAAAAGACTCAGCTTTTATCAATAATGACTTGGGTTGTTAAAATAAATTAGTGTGAAAAAAGGCATTCTTGAGTCATGAATTGTTTACTGGAATCTTTCGGACGAAGAAAAATCATCGTTATACTACTCGAAAACATCGATATATATATTTTAGACTGTCTTTTTTCAGTATCAAAAGAGTTAATTGAGTCCCAAAGTAGGTTCCTTTCGAAATAATTCCGTTTGGGAGTGGAATTCCGGAATAATTTTGTTCAGATTGTGACAGATCCTGATTTGTTAACCGATATCACTTTGTTGCCATATACTTAGACAGCTGGCTCGTGTAATCTCGATTTGTGGTTTTCGATTTGAATTATGGATTGTTACTACAAAAATATAACAACAGCTACAATATTTGGACATGCCCACCCAGAGCTCTTGCTTGCGCGAATAAAAGTGTTTTTCCACTATTAGCTGCGAAGTTGGCTTCTTCTAGCCAACTGAGAAGTTGAATTTCTTTATCAGTAGTTAATAATTTTTTCTATTATTAACCTAGATCAATACTGGAGAAATTCAAATATTTTGAGAATCCAGTGATAGTAGTTCAACAAAAACTTGTGCAACATAATTTTGTATACCCAGGAGATCGTGTTTAACATATTTGCTGCTTGAAATAACCTATAAATTCAAAATTATTCAAATAAAATTTGCCATCAGCTTAAAATTCGCGATCAGCCAAAAATGATGGATGGATGATGACCTAAGTACACGCTCTTACACTGAAGGTGTTGTGTTGTGAGCGCAATATCACTGTGTTAGAGTAAAAATAACCCTCATTTTTTCATAGTTTCGGATGTGGTCGTATAATTGGTTTCGTATATTTGCTGCCTTCAATATTGGTGATTATAACTATAGATATGATGGTATTTTAATGCTGTGTGTTTAAGTTGTAAGGGTAACAATAAAAAAGTTCGTATGCACGTTTTTCCATTAAAGATCCTTTGGTGAGTAATATTTTGACATTGAAATAGTGTGTAATGTCAATTATCTCTAATTTTTGTCCCAAATTTGGCTAGTAGTAGGAGAAATTGTTAATAAACCAGGTTGCAACTTATTCTGTTCAGGGCGAACACCCTCGCCTAATAATTTTGGTGCTCGGTCAATAGTAATAGTTTTCACCACCTTGGTGTATAATATACTATTGTGTAGTTTTTTTATGTTTCTGGTTCATTGGAAAGGGTATATATTTGTCAATGTTTGGAAGCCCTACTTTGAATGGTACGCCATTCTATGTAGTATTTACGAACATTTTAATTCTTTGAGGCTGGGAGATAGTTATGTCAAAACAATGGTATACTCGCGGTGGTTAATATCGGTCACCGCAATATCAATGTTAACCGCATGTGATTGATTTAACCCTTATTGCATTTCATCATTTGCAGATGACCATTGAAAATATTCTCGTAAGACAAATTGCTCTGCATGGTCAGAAGAAGACACTCCATTAGAAAGGCAGCAAAATTGAATGGCGTACAATATACTACGTTGCGCGACAGATCAAACAACACAAGAATAAGTAGAATAAAAGTAGGAAGGAAGCCTGTATTATATGTCGACCGAAAACAGAATTGACCAATCACATTTAAAAACTGCCAAACATGTTCTATGGATGAACACCAACCAAAATCAAAGGACTTGCTTCGGAATATGTCGTGACAAAAAGCTACAACGTAATTTTAATCTTGAATATAAAAGATTGGTAGCTCAAAATTCACGAATTTCTCTAAGGCGACCCAAAGTCTCAACAGGGTACTGGCATTTTATCGAAGGGATGTGAATCTTTCTTACGACAATTTAGAACTGGTCTCTTGAAAACACGAGTTTTCTACAAGGCGCATTTATAACGTAGATTAAACTGGAATTAGTGGATTGCATGAACCTTACCGAATTAGGTAAGTGCGATTACGAGTGGCGAAAGGGGTCTGACAACCACTGCTGTGTCGCAGGGGACTTGCGTGCCTCCCATGTTCAGTTTTGAGCGCGGGCGCATGAATAATGCCCTGGGAAAAATGGTTCCATAGAGCTGCTACAGCTTCTCGAAATCAGGATGGATCACTGGAGACTTATTCCTGGAATGGTCACAGCATTTTGCTGAATGTGTAAATGCTTCTACGGAAGAGCCCGTGTAAGTTGTTCTAGACAACCATGCCACACACTCCTCCTTTCAGTCATATAAATTCTGTCATGTAAACGGGATCGTTCTTGTTACGTCGCCCACACACCTCTCACCTGCGTCATCCTCTGGACGTCACGTTTTTCAGTTTATTGAAGACAGCATATAGCAAAGAATGCGATTTTTATATGAATCCCAATCATTATAACAGAATTAAGGTAACTGACATTGCAGAACTCTTCGCTAAAGCGTACAATCGTATCACTTCCAAAAAAGAATGTTTGAACGGAATCAAAAATACGGGTATCTTTCCGTCAAATAGAAGCCTCATTTTGGGAAGAAGAGTCTACTCAAACATCATGAAAACCAAATTTCGGTAATCAGACAGAAGCAAGCAAACTGGGCGAGTTTTCTCAACAAACAATTTATTTAGATCTGAAGCCCGGAACAAGTAGAGATCCATACCCATCGTATGTACCAAGCAGACATAATGATATAGATATGCGTCATGTTACACCGCCACTGGAAGAGTTTAACAAGGAGCCACGTGCTCAATCAAGGAAAAAGAGGCGTCCACGAAGGACATCTTCCAGTGATAGTCCTCAGCAATAACCGAAGTTTTCGTAGATAGCGCCGCCGATGATGAAGACAAGACCGTTCAATTTTAAAGTGTACATCTTTTGAAGACTTTCATCCTAATAATACAACAAGATGCGAAGCTTGAATACTTCACTTGATGAAGATCCATACTAAACTATGGAATAAAAGAATTTGATTTGTTAAAATCTACATTATATTAAAATTAAAGTTGTTACGCGTTATTATAACACAGTAGCTTTCTCAAACGAATGGAGGTATAATGGAAAAAATATTTTGATTCCTTTTTAATTCATACAGTGCCGTAATACTGAGTTTTACGGATATTAACAAAAATATTAAAATCTATTTACGTGGAAATAAAAGCAAAAAGTGTCTTAATATGGGATTAACCAAACTATAGAACTTTTGGGAATTTTTAAACAAGAATTTCAGAATACAAACGCAGCTATGACAACCAAAAATCAGATTCATCTACTCAAATCATTTATTAGCAAACCAACACACTTCCGATTCAAACTTTAGAATTTTGGATGTAGAACCTAAATCCCTGAAATTAAATCTTCTAGAAGCTCTTGAGATGAATAAAAACAAGTATTCAGATAATTTTCTTAACGACCAAATAGATATCAACAATTCCTCCTTAGTAAACCTTTTTACCTTGAAACATTGCGGTAAGATTGTTGTGAATGAATTTCCAGATAAACTTGTTAAATACTTTAGTTAATCCCATATTTAGACACTTTTTGATTTTATTTCCCTGTAAATAGATTATAATATTATTGTCTATATCCGTAAACCTCATTATTAAAGAACTAAATTAAAAAAAAAAACATTATACCTCCATTCGTTTGTGAAAACTACTGTGTTAGCGAAACCCTTCACAACTTCAATTTCAGTATAATGTAGATTTTAACGAATTAAATTGTTTCATTTCATAATTTAAGATGCGAAGCCTCTGATATCAGTCGACCATAAGTAGGTAATATCATTCTCTAATATATATTAGACAATGGTAATATAGATCAGTTGAAGTTTTCGTTTTTATTTTTTTCCCACTAAGATAGAAAGATTTGTATGTGTTATTATAATGAAGTTTACGTCAAATACAAAAAGTATCAGTGTTATGTGATAATTATTGCTCTTTTCTCGCATTATTTCTTGAGTGACATTCGACACCCTTAACCTATATTCATATATTTAAAGGCATACTACCTATATTGAAGTGGCTTAATTTTTCATCTCAACTGAAGACAAACTTCACCCAATGTCAGAAAAGCAGTATGGTATGCTTAGTACGTACCTAAACATACCAAATTGCAATTTTAGCGTGAGCATGATGCTAAGTACGTCTATGGATAGTTTTTTGTGATTTTCTACTAGTAGCCAACAACTTTAACTATGAATGAGGATTATCTAGTTTATTATAAAATAATATTTTTCCAAATTCAGAAGGCAAATTTCAATTATTTATTCTGAATATTTCATGTGAAAATATTCCTTCATAACATACAATTTCACCATATTATTTAACGCACAATTTTGTGAAATAATGTAATGATCGCTCTTACATGCCAAGAGTTGATATACAAATTGATAGTCGTGATCGTTAGATGACATGTTCTCGTATTTTCGAGGTAAATTATCATTCTCGTGACATTATTTATAGTATTGCCTAATGTTATTTTTATTTCCGGCCTTGAATCCGATGTGATTAAAATTTTAGACAATTCAAAAAATGGTCTACACTTACATTTAGGTACTCACACGAGTTCAACGAAGCTTCCCCGTTGGTCGTTGCAAACCAGCTACAAGTTAATGATGTTGGTATGTACAATTCTTTTGTGGCAAAGCTCTCGACTTGACACTGTAGACAAGTATTTTAACTTTTCATTGTTGGTTCACTTCTCCTTAATGGGCCATTGTAGTTATTACATTTGTTCAGCGAAATATTATTGACACTATCGGTATTCTATCGAAAATTTTATGTAATAGCTTCAGCACTTGTCCGCTCGTTTCATTATTCACCCACAAAACCTGGAACCCACATGAATTTAGTTATACCTACTTTGAAGTGGAAGATGTTGAGTTGCTAATATCCAGTAACACTGTTACTGAACGTACGTGGAGCATGGTCAAGTTCAACGTAAATTGAATTTTTTTTCTTCACAATTGATGGTCTTACATACCTCCATAATGGGTAACAAGTGAAGGTAACTATTGTGGCGCCATATTCATTTCACCCATTCAATAATAACTATGTTACCTGAGATAAATTGAAAATTAGATATTTTTGTTTCTGTGAGAAAACAAAAAAATATATACAGGCTCGCAAAATATATGTTTTTATCCTACACTATAAGAAAGTTGAATTTTACCAGCTTCACGGAGACGAGGAAGTTAGGTTTTCTACGGCTGGCCGAGATAATAAATTTTAAGTTTCCACGCTAGCTGGCATAAGTTGTCGTATTTTGATAACTTGTCAGTTATGGATCATAAATCAGATGAAATAATGTATCTACATCTACTGAAACTGCTAAAATGACGTCTACTTTGATAGAAAATATAGCAGACGTAGCGACAACAGCTTCAACTACTTTTTCCAACTATCCTTTTCTGAGCAAGTACATTTATCAAATTTATCCAAGCGAAGAATCTCTTTTGTTAACTGTTTTATGCATGATCCTATTTTTAATATCACTTCATGACTTCATGACTCACAGTTATGAATTTAATATTATAAATAAAATTTTTATATAAAATATTACCAAAAACTATTGCGTGGGATTATGAAATAATATTTCTATAGAAAAATATTACCAACAATTATTGTGTAGGATAATAGTATATTATTATACGAGCAATTTATGATAGCCATAATTCACGATGGGTCAACCAAGTGAATTATGGCCATAAATTGCGAGTAGAATACTAAACTTTGTCCACGACACTTAATTTATTTATTAATAAATAATAGTCAGTAGCGATTTGGCATATTACTAACCTCAAAATGTTGTGGCATCTACTTCAAATAATTTGACATATATAGAGATGGGCGATACTGTAGAAAGTATCAATACAACGTACCATTATAAATATATTGTTTTAAAATACTTAATATTAGAAAATATCGTTATGGAAAGTATCAATACTAAAAATTACAATATTTTATAGATACGATATATGTCAGAAACAAATTTCCTGAACAAAATACACAGATTTGATAGTTTATTTCATATTGTACCCCCATCTCTAGTCGTGAATTATGAACCATAATACACTACAGTGTATTATGAACCATAATTCACGACAGTTGATATATGGGTACCATGTACCTTTAGTTAGGAGGTAAAATATTGACTTATTATTAGGTGGTCGTGGACAAAATAGTATATTACATAACGTGTGGGAAAGTGACGTTTTTCACACGAGTGGGAAATATTGTAGCACGAGGCATGAGCCGGTTTTTGCTAAATATTTGGTTGATGGTCAAAGATAAATTGAAAATGGTGGTAACCTGATTATAGAGCATAAAATTTCCTACCAATTTCATCGGACACTTTTTCCCGTAGCACTTATAGTTTAGGAGCTGCAGCTAGGTAAAACTTGCACCTCGTTATTTATCAGTGGCAATATTGCTCGTTGTATACGAAAACCATTTCATAGCGCATAAAATGGCATGAAGAGTTCAAAAAAATGTCAATACAGCTGTGTACCGAATCAATTGAAATTATAAATATTGTGGAGAACAACTAATAATTCATCGATCTTTATTGTTGCTTAAAACGGTATCATCATATAAAAGATTGTCTATGTAGCAAAAAACAATAGTGCATCACGCTACATCGTAAGAATTTTTATTGTTATTCTTAATATTATTAATTAAGGTTATGCTTGTATTATACTATTTTATATTGTACAGTATTATTTTATATTGTATATTATGATATATTGTAATATTAAAAATGATTTTTTTTAATAGAAGAATATGAAGGTTGGTATTCAATTTGGTATTTAATTTTATTTTTTCAAATTTAACGTAAATCTAAGTTTTTCGAAAAATTGCTAACCCGTTTCAAATGTTGCAAATTTTTTAAAATACTGTGTATATTCGTCTGCACTTTATTTTCTCTGTCTAAAATTGTTGTCCAAATCACTAAAAGAGAAAGAATTTTATGAATGCTACTTAAAAAAATGGACTCAGACATTAAATTTTGTAATAATATAAAAAGTGGCATTATTTCACGGGGCGAGTCTTATTTTTTTCGATGTCACGGAAGACACTGGTCGCCTTGTGAATATGTCTCTTCTGCCTCCGAACGAGAGAAAACTAGACGTAACATAATATATTGGAAAGAACAGAATTATAACACACAATTCGAAAAATATAAACAATTTCCTTCATATCTGGCCACATGTAGTTACTGCGCATGCTTGCAGCCCTGTGACCCGTTCGTTTAACGCTAAGTCAAAAACAGGCGAGGGAACGACCCTAGCGCATGATGAATACACAACATTATAATCTCGTGATAATCTCAGTTACAGCTTATTAGCTCCTGGACTATAAATGCTACGGGAAAAAGCTTCCAATGAAATTCATGAAAAATTTGATGCTCTACAATTCAGTTACCACCATTTTTAATTTATCATTGACCATTAACTAAATATTTAGCAAAAACCATTTTGAAAAAAGTTTGGAGCGCTATAATTGAAAACCTATGCGTTATCCAAAAAAAGTTTCGATTAAAAAAGATGGCCAATATTATTATCTACAATAATGATTTCCACAATTCTTGTCGTACGATGCGTGGTTCGCAAGATATTTGATAAAACGTGTTTTTCAAGATGATGGCTGAAGTGAAGCCCCCTTCATGACGCCAACTTGGATTTACATTCAGGAGACACCCCTGAACATACTCAGGAAAAAAATACCTGTTTCCGTACATTTTTTTCAGAACCCTCTTTTTTGGCTGGGGCTCTTGGACTAGTTGCCAAGTATCAATTTTAGTTTCAGCCATTATCGGAAGGAGAGAACATATTGTTTGTTCACCCTTGTTGACAGTGAAAATTGAAGTAAGGTTTCCGGAAACCTTTAGATTTATTAGTTACGGTGTATTTTCCAAAATTTCCAATTTTTTAACAACATCAATCTCAGATTGTGCCAAAATGGCAAGGTTGTCAGCTGACATTGGGGTTAATGAATTATTTTTGTCATCACTATTTATACCTTGAGCACCTTTATCGTTGAAAAACTATTCAAAAAATTATGTATTTCCATGGGATAACAGCATGCTTCCTCTCCACAAAACACTTTCCTAGACATATTCTCTCCGTTATTCTATAGCTTTCTCTCTCCAACTAATTTTATTTCCATAGACCCACTTGCGACATGTGCCATTAGACCGCATCACAATAAAATCCACCGCAATATGAAGGTACGCTGATCCAGCTCTAAAATTCTCCTCTTTCACTAAGTGATTTAAAAAAGACTTGCCAGAAGTTCGCACATACTTATCGATATTCTTACCAACTTCAAGATTTTCAAAAATATATTATATAATATATGTTACGTTATGATATATAAAATATGAAGAAGAAATTACTCAGGCAGAATAAAATATGAAGCTCAAAACAAATTTTATCTAGATGGAACAACGAGAGTCATACAGCAAATATATTCTGGCTGGATGAAATTGTTACAAGTCGACGCAGACTTATAATGGGCTCGTTTACTAAAATTTCTAAATCATTTTTAACTGTCGTAAAACAAAGTACTAAGGATAAAAATGTGATTCTGAAAATTTCATGTCAATAGAATATATCGTTCTCCTAATATAAACAATTAAACAAGCATACTGCAGCGGGGCGAAGACTATGACTGTGACGTCACCGCTTATGAAAGTTAATGTGCACAAACATTACGCTTCTGACTGTAACGTGCCTCGCGTAGAATTTATTTTTTTTGAATTACTAGCAAAATTTTGTGTGAATAAAATAAAATGTGTGGACCTAATTTTAAAAAAGCAGACCCATTAAATCTTCCAGAAGTGGACTTGCTAATGATTATGGATCTTTTTAATCGAAAACACGAGTTTACTAAATTATAATTTTATACTATGTGACACATCTTTTTTGGCTGTTTTCCGGCAAGAATTTTAAAAAATGTCAATATTTTCATAAATACATGCTCTCTCAAATGATATACAGGGTGATTCCAGATGTTTTAATTTATTCCTGGTTTGGTGGAAAAAGTTACGGAGATAACGCTATAGGTTACTTAGTAACAAATTGCAATTTTATTAAATGCAGACTGCCCAATTAAAGGAGCTTCTCCAAATGCTATTTATGATGAATGTGTTGTGGAAATTGAATCACCAATGTTGGAAAGAACAAGAAAAACTTATTTTGATTAAGCGGGTGATATTAGTTTGAAATGTTTACATCAGATTCAAATGCACATGCACCTCACTGGTAAAAAAGCGATATTTGTTAGAGGTGATCCGGATTTTGAATCAAATAAAATAATTTTTTTTAAAACATAATATACGCCAGTTTTGTTGATGGTTTACTAAAAAAGATTACCTATTTTTTGGAAAAAAGCAGTACCTATTTAATAAAATTTAATTTGTTAAGAACTGATCCATTATTTTATCAAATAATTTTGAACATTAATAACACCACAAGCTATAAGAACAATATCATCTACGTATTTGAAACAATTTAGATTAATACAAGCGTGTGGTTTTCAATAACCCTCTCAATATGGATTCACAACGTATTTGATAAGGTAATTTATAACGATTCCTATTGAAGAAAAATAAAATCCTCAAAATACACAAACAAAGTATGTTGACTTATCAGTGATTGCTTTGAGTCTTTTCATGCTTTTCTGCCATTGCTTCCGTTTTTTTGCATCCTCATTAATAGAAATAACTGTTTTGTTAGATGTTTCAATCGTAGTACTTTTACATTCTGGAACCGCACAATATTTTTAGCTTTCTTTACTCTGGTTATGGTCCATTGTGTCGAATAGTTTAAATTATTTTTAAACGTTCTTATTTCACAAACATAACACTGCTTAGAGTTGTTTTGCTAGAACGTATAATAAATAATAAGCATATAAGCTAGCAAAATACTGTTACTAGCTAAGTAGTCATCTAACCGAGAACCGATCGTCGCGGTATCGGCTCTCTTAACGAGATATTTCATATGGGATGACGTCACGCCTAAAATTCGGAGAGGAGCGCTGTTTAATGTTTAAAATTTTTTTTAGGCGACCTAGGAGTCTTGCTGACGTCTAATTTTTTGCACAAAGCCTCAAAATGATGTGCTCTTCCCAATAATAAAATAAAAAAAAATATGTAAATGAGCCCATTGTTCACAGTTAAAACAATTTTGTTGACGGTGGCGTATCAATCTTTTTATTTACTCGTACATATGAATACTGCGAGGACATTAATGCAGATATCTTTGGGAAGTGGTTTGAACAAATGATAGATCAAAGAACAGAGTAAAAGTGATTGATAATGCGAGCTATCAATCAAGTTATCATCAAGTTCGTCAACAAAGGATCTGCAAAACTGGTCGAGTTCAGAAAATATTAAATTTTCCTCAATTTCTATGTACAAAGAACTTTATCGTTTATGATACCTTCACAACGACAAATTAAAAAATATGCAGTTGATAAAATTGCACAAAATCGTGGGATTACAGTGGTTAGAGCACCACCATATCATTCCGAACTGAATACCATTGAACTGATGTAGGCACAGATTGAAGGAGAAGCTGCAATATGGGATAATTCATATGAACTCAGTGATGCTGAACAGATATTTGTGTAATCTGTCAATGATGTCAGTCGGAAAGCGGCTTCAAACCCCTCCAAAAGTCTTCAATGCACTCCAAAACACCCTTATTATACATTTTCGCTAATTTTCACCCCAGCTTTTTAGACGATTTTCTTATGAAGATTTCCATGCTAGCGCCTCCGCCATGGTACAGAACTGGTGCTGTCCCTTTACTTACAAGGTTTTGACGTTACAAATTTGGATAAAATCAACATGCAGCTAGCGCTCTGACTTCACAATTATATAAATATACATTCTTTGATCCATGCCTATCAGCAAAATATGGTTATGAAAGACTTGCTGTTGAGGTTAGAATGGCAGAAGTTATTTGGGAAAAATAAATGCTGATAACATATGAGAGAAAAATTGAGAATTTGAAATTTGAATTATTGACATTTTTTATTATCAACCTCAAGTATAGTCAAGAAAACACATGCTTAACAAGACATTAGTTAGTTTAGCGAGATAGGACATTCGACTGCTTATTACATACGTTACCTGAGTGAGTAGTCATGTTATTTAGTAACTATCGCTCATATTGACTTTTTACGTAATTTGCACCAATTACATAACATATTGTTCATTCTTAATAAGTGTTAATCAGCTGTCAATTTCAATTTAACTTAAGTATCTCTGACCTGTGTGCAATGCAATGACAAAACATATCAATTATGAACATTATTTGAAAAAAAAAACAATTCTCCGGTAATAAACTTTGTATTGGAAGAAACTTTCCTTATTATACACATTTATTTGGTTTAATATGTTTGTAGTGAATATGAAATTATGAATGACCTGCCGAGGAAATTAGAATAATAGTTTTTTTAAATTCGAGTTGATAAATTATTATTAGGAAATAAACAAAAGTTTGGACTCTCCAATGCTCTCCATTGAATAGAACATCATTTTTGTTTTGTTGCAATGTTTAAATGTGGAGCAAGAATATCTTTGTTCACTTGTTATTATTGAGTTTGTGAACAAAAAGGTGAAAATAACTGGTTCAATATTCCCCTTAAACGTTAGCGCGATCGGCTGTCCCTCCACACAGGAGTCAGTATTTCAGCGTTAAAAAAATGAATGTGGAAGTTTAAGAAATACCGAGAGAAATACTAGAGAATAACCCTAATCAAAGGCTCTGTAGCCCCGGAAAAAATGAATCACGTCTGTCTCTCCCAATTACAATTGAAATTTTCAAGTAGCACGTCACATATTCAATACAGAATTTCCTTTTATTATTCTACAAAAAAAATGTTATTTCACAAAAAATTCATATCGCGAAGGGCTCCTCCAACAAATTACTTAGTTAAGCATCTTGACAGGAGAAAATAGAATTGTTGAAATTGTATGAGTGAAAGAACTCAAAAAAATATCAGCGAAATTGGAAAGGTTCCTTATTGCGAGATAACTAGCATTGATTTTGGTTCAAGAAAGACTTTGTTAAAGAAATAAGTGTGGGATTTTAGATTGAACGACAGCAAAGCGTGGATATTAAGATTAACTACCCTAATTGAATATAAATGCGAATGAAATGTAGTGTACATACCAATGTTGATGTAGAACAGAATGATCTTTGTGAAATTCATTTACTAAAAAAAATAATACAGGTACAGGCATCGGTATTGTGTCTTGTGTTGTCTCCAGAGGGCGTGATCTGTCATGGAACTTTATTCTCCAAGAGCTGTGAGAGCCTCGCCTTCGGTCCGCTATCAGTATGAACGATAAGTGAGGTTTCAATATAAAGCCAAATATTCGTCGCTTATTGAAGAGACTACTAAACCGTGAACCACCTGATGCTGCAACGAAATTGTCACACATATGCAATATGTTAAATTCGTGGAAAGGGTGTCTTGGCTCAACCCACCAATGAGATGAACTGCTATAAAAACCCTCCAAATCCTACAGTTTACAGTTTACAGTTTACAGTTTACAGTTTACAGTTTACAGCCTATAGGATGAATTGTTGAAGGATTTTAGAGTAAACAGTTAACCAACCTCGAGGCAGTAGGCGCCCTCCGTTATATTATATACCCTCAATCAGAATCAATGCTGGAATAATACGGACCATCACAGACAAGGATTTCTTGGAACAAACTGAAATCGAGACATGGGCTGTACCAATATAAGTAACCAAGAGACAAAAGACTGTGCCACATAAGCGAAGGAAAAATGAAGAGAGGACTCCTTGGTAAAGGGTGAAGCAAATGGCGTGGCCAAGCATAAAAAACTCTCTGATCAGAGAAAGAAGCCATGGTCGAGGAAATGGCAGCCGGGGCATGAAAGGAATAGGGTCCATAAAAGGCTAGACAATTTGAAAATTCTGCTTTACCCAAAACGCGCGTGACAAAGAAAAACATGAGGACTAGAGGATAGACTGTTTCTTACGAAGACGCATCTGCGAATCTTGATAAAGCGAGGGAAAAGAGGGAGGTCATCATTTGTAAACCAGGGGGAACAGGTTACTTTACTTTTTTGGGATAACATAGTCAGAGAGCGCATGCGATAGGCTCTGAAAATAAAGGTGATTCAGGCTGCAGAACATACCAGGAATATCTAATATGATTTGTTTTGGAACACCGGTGAAAAAATAATATGAGGTTATGATAGACCCTCACAGTTTACTATTTCAATAATGACAAATCATGAAGACCGGTTTAATTATTTATCAAAGTGTGGTTGGTTCCTTGCGAAATATTTTCGGTATTTGAATAATAAAATTCGAAACGACATAAAATTAGTGGAATGACTTGACCTGCAACTTTTTGTAAAAGGTCATACAGCATTAACGATATTCCATGCCATTTGTTTTCCAAACTTATGCAATGAACACGTTCATATTATGGTCTATTCGAAAAGTTCAGCTTTCTTTCTTATTTATCATACATTATGAAAGTGAATAATGTTGAATTCATTATTTGGGACCTTACTTTGTGGAATCTACCTATATTTCTTCTCCAAATGGAACGAACAGTTTCTTATTAATTTAACTATTTAATGGCAATATACTCGTAATTGAAAATTCGAAAATAATTCTCTCGATATTGACATATCACCGTCAGAATGACAAAAGCTACATTTGATGTGATGATAGCAATTAATTTTATTGATTTGAAAATTCAGAGAGTCAATCATACAGGGTGGAGCAATCTTCTGACATCGGAGGATTACATTGTTGTGGTGAGAGATAGAACTTCATAGTTTTGTGTGAGCTAATACAGTTACTGAGGGCACATTTTGAAAATACTTTCGATTCTACAGGGTGTTCCAAA
>CAJUYG010000027.1:25981-57116 GCA_910591675.1 Galerucella calmariensis | reverse complement strand
TTAAATGAATGATTTATCACTCCTTGTCCTTTCTATATAGACTATAGTCACCCAAATTTGAGGAGAACTGAGAAATTTAGGTTGGTGAAACACACTCGCGGCGAACTAAGCCCGTCTCTCCCAGAATGCCGGGGAAAACGTTTCACCACCCCTCCTCTTATTCGATGGGAATCGTCGTGGTTCACGTTTCCCACGTACAGCTCGTCCCTAGACGAAATAGCTGCTGACTGTGGTCGAACTTCTTCGCTGTGTCGCCCTGGTGGCTTTATCTTCAGCAATCTTCTCACTTGCTTCTTGCCTTTTGTTGTGTGTGTTCTGCGCTGCCTCTAAGGGGCAAATCCTGAGCCGACGATCTGCGACTTTTTAAAGTTTTTCTCAGTTGAAATCCCGACCCATCTTTCTATAGCCTTCACCTGGGTAGGTCTTCCTCAGATTATCTTTAGGTGACTTCAGACCATTAGCTAAGCTAACTCACCTGTTGTTTCATTGGTGTAGGCGTCGTCATCCTCTTGGATACTGCTTGAGCCTGGTTTCGTTCCTTTTGGGGTTGGTTTCCTCGTCGTCCTGTTATTTGGGGCCTGTGGGATCCCTTGTAGTTTGCCAAATGTTTTCCTTGGCAGTTTGCGCAGGCGGCTGGCTTAGCCCTTGGTCTTGGGCACTCATTAGAGCAGTTTGATCCTCCACACTTGACACAATTTTTTTCACTCTGCACGTCGTCTGCCCGTGGTGATATCCTTGTCTACGTTTTTTTCCTATCTCAACCTCACTTGTTGAGTTAATTTCACCATATAGATAGGCAGTGGCTTTCTTTCACAAAATCTGGAACAGATTTGGCTCATTTTCCGGATTAGAACACCTTTCTTTTGCTCTTTTGTCTTGTAGCTCGTTCACATCTTCGCAGCTTGTCATCGCGATAATTATTTCTTCATTTCCTCAGGTCCTTCGCAACGAATTTTTATTCTGAGCTTTCCTTGGGTTCTAATGAACCTTGTCCTTATTTCTAGCCGCTGCATATCATTCCTCACAGAGCCTTAATGGTGAGTGCCCCATTGGATGACGGGTGGTAGTCGGTGCGTCGTCTTTTTTCTCTGATGGCTTTGTCCAAAATTTCTTCTTCGGCTTTTCTATGGAAGCCGCCGTCTTTCTTTAGCTGCTTCTAGATTTTTTTTATGGATACCACTTTCGTGAAGTCCATCTCCTCGTTGTCTTTATTTCGACGGGTATTTCGTCCTTTGTGCCTTTTTGCGGACGCTTTCTGATCGGCTTTGGCTTCTTTTTTTCCTCTGGCATATTTTATGCCATGCTTTTCGTAGTTATTCGCCTATTTGTCTTTCTTTTGCGTGTCATGTCTTCGACTGTGTTTTGCATCATGTTTTTTCCGCGACGGCAGATATAATATTTCCACTGATTTTATTTGAAACTAAGTTGCTTCATCCAGTCCTATGAGCTTTTTTATTTCGTGTGCGTTGTCATATATCTTTCATGTTAGTCTTCTGTTTTCTTTTATTAGATCATCGTACTCATTCTCTAAGGAATAGTGTTATTCACTTTTTTAATGCGTTCTTTATGTTTATTTCTTCGACATCTTTGTTCCTGCCCTCCTCAGATCTGAAAACATTAAAAACATCTACTTAAACTTGTTTTAGAATTAGAAAAGAAATTTTGAGCTTTTTCGAAGTAGAAGTAGTCTTGGAATAACTAATGGGGTTGAGCAACGCTGTTTCTGTCCTCAGGTCAGTATGTGCTGGTTCGGATGAACAAAGGTCAGCTTTTGCCGGTCTGGAAAGTTCAGCATTCCGCTTTTCTAAACTCCGATTTGTTCGCTCCTAAATACCTAACTGGAACACTTCACTTGTTGAAAAAAAAGTGACAATGAGTTCTTTGCATCCGCATGTTCTTTCAGCGAGCATGGAGGCTATATACGTTCGAGTTTTAGATGTCTGATGTCAACATTTTTGTCCGACATATCTGCACTATAAGATGCATGATTTCAGTGAATTTTTCAATATTTGTTTCCATTTTGTTTCGGTTAATAACTGAATTCATAATAAATTCATTTTTAAATATCGCTCTTGTCACTTATTAATATTACCAAATAAAGCATGGGGTGTAAATTTAATATTGAGCACCCTATAGATTGCGTATGAAAAATGTTCCATCACCTCTCCTCCAAAAACATCATTTTTTAATTTAATTAGTCAAGCGAAAGTCAAACAGGATAAATTAACGGTAGCAAAGTAAATATGGAACATTCTCTTGCCCTGAACGAAAGAAAAATAAACACATTAAAATTAATGATGTCGAATTTTCATTCAAAGTGGAAATAAAAAGATCTGAAATCACAAACAAAATTCGCAATAATTGCTGCTTTTCCAGTGGAATTAGTATTTTACCTAATTCTAGCCATTTATACTCTATCCAAGGAAAGTTTTCTTCAAGAATAAACCTTGTGAAAAGACTGTTGAGCCTGATAGTGGCTACTGGTGGTTATGCCGAACCAATCATCAATATCAATTTTATATTCGGAAACTTTCAAAATATCATTTGTTTGCCTTACCACTATATTTCTGGCAATAATAAAAAATTCCAAATTCTTGGAATTACAAGAAATTAAATTTCACACACTGCGCTAGGAAGCAATGCGAATTCCAAGTTAGTACTTATCTAAATAATCAATCCCTTCCAATTCAAATGAATCATTGATCGTAAAGCAGTTTCCATCTTTCCGTCAACTTGCCTAATTGCCTAACTTTCCACCATTCTCCAATACACACCGTTTAGATATATCTCAATTGAGATTACACAATGAATTGAGAAATGGTAATTCATATAAAAGTATGAGGTTGTATGAATAAGTGATAGTTATTTATTGTATAAGTGTACTGAAATTCGAATGCAATACAACGTTTTATCCATAATCACAGTTATTTAGAATCAGATTCCATCAAAAAGTGCTTGGACATTCCGCTCTGACAGCAGCTGCAACGACAAAAATTATTGAGATTGGATAAAAAAGATTTGGATCGTGTTGAAAGTGATCGATTAATGTAGAATTGTATTCTCCATTATTCCACTAGTGAGATATGTTTCATAAGTGTGGATAAGAATGCAATTATAATATAACTGCGGATGAAATATTTAATGCATGGGATTTTGATTCAAAGAAGTCAGAAAAACAACAAAGTTGAGCGGAATAGAGAAATATTGGGAACTACTTCCATAACTAGTGGAAAAGTGATTACTCCTGTGTTAGAAACAACATTTGTTAACGAACGGCCGGAAAATAGGAAAAATATCTAAAAACTAACAAGCTTATTAGTTACCTTCTGGTTATTGCTGTAATCATTCATAATTGTTCACGTGGTATTCAACAGAATTCCAATGAAGTAATTTAAAATGTTATAATCAATACCCTGCGTGCGGTAAAGTGGAAGCGTGCTTGAGTTGAGCTTTTTTAACTAAAATGCGTGCGGAAAAGTATAATTTTCCATAGGCTCGTGAAAAAACATTTTCAAAGCCTTATACATACAGTATTGAGTATTTTTGTTCTTGGTCTTGAAAAACATACAAAAGCGAATAGTAAATTATTAATTTCATTAATATTCATTGAATCTGATACAGGGTCAATCAAACGACGGATACATTATATTCTCGGTTTTTTAAAATGGATTACCCTGTATTTTATGTGAGTATGGAAAAGTACTATTAACATACTTTCTTTTTTATAATCATTCCCTATACCTAAAATGTTTGGCTCCTGGGATATTTTGATTTTTCCATGCAAAACAATGACATGACATGACAGTGTTTTATTGTTTTTTAATTTAGCGGTTCAGTACATTTATTGGGGTTTTGAAAAAATTTAACTGGAGCAAAAATAAATTTCAATAGTGATGAAATGTTTGATATGATGTGGATATTGGAAGAATGTAATAAAAACGCCTTACTATCAGCAAGAGTATACAGTTTGGCAAGTTTATCTGAAGCTACGGGGCATTGGTAAGAGGCGAGAAAACATGGCGCATATCTGTCATAAACATATTTTGATAACCATATAACCACCGATGAAATTCATTCAGCTTTAGACTCTTGCAAAAGTAATAAAGCTCCAGGACCTGATAACATACCTTACGAGTTTTTTAAATACTTACCAAATAATTGGATCTTATATCATAGCTCATTTTTCAACTCTATCTTTAACACACCTACTTTTCCTATGGGTGGTCAGTAGTCACTCTGAAAATGCTTCACAAAAAAGATCCTTCTGGTGATCCTCTCAATTATAGCAAATTATTTCGAACCGTTTAGTTAGCTGGGTAGAAAATTTTAAAATACTTCCTGAATCCCAATCTGGTTTTCGTAAAGAACGTGGCTGCTACGATAATGTCTATACTCTCACATTTCTCATTCAATTTCGTCTACGATTTAAAAAGTCGGGCCTTTGATTGTATTAACCATTCGTTGCTCTGGTCCAAACTTTTTGCTTTAGGTATCAGTTCTAAAATTGTACTTCTACTTAAGTCTTTTTATTCTAACGCTACTTTTCGGGTTAAGTCTGAGGAGCAGTACACTGAATTCTTCAACATTTGCGAGGGAGTGTTACAGGGTGAAGTACTCAGCTCCTTGCTATTTGCCTTATTTCTAGCGGACATCGAAGACTTTTTCAAAAACCGTGGAGCCAAAGGTATCAATGTTGTTAATGTTAATGAAATTCCTATGCTCTTATGTGCCGACGATCTAGTGATTTTAGGTCACTCTGAGATCGATATGTCACAAAAATTGAAAATCTTAGAGGAATATTGCACAAAACACTTACCGTCAACAATGCCAAAACCAACATAATGTGTTTTTCTAGAGGTCATTATAATGTAAAAAATAACATCAAATTTACAATCAGACTCCACCACATTGAGTTAACTAACACCTACAATTACCTTGGTGTTACTTTTACCTCCTCATCTTTATTCCGTGAAATGGCAGATAAGAGTAGAGCGAAAGCAAAACAAGCTTCGTACAACGCTACCAGAGCTTGAAGAAGCCCATGACAAATTTGGAAAAGTACTCATCTTTCAATATTCATGTATTGAAAATATAATGTTAATTGAAAAAATCCAAAGAAACCAGCACATTGAAGAATTAATGTTTAATTATATTGTTAGTATTGTTGATAATAGAAAGTCCCTTTTCTTATTATTATCACTACATACTTAGCACTTTAGCTTTTTCATAGTAAATTCGGGGCAATATCGAATGTTTTCGACTGCATTCCTTTCACAGCTTCAGATAAACTTGCCAAAGTATACCATAAGAGTTTTTCTGGAAGGCGACAACCTATAGAAGCAAGCTTGGAGAGATTGATGGACGATTCAATCGCATATGAAAAGCATAAACGATTACAAAAACTTCTGTGATAGAAGGAAAAGAAATTAATGTTTTGCTGGCAGCTACTGAAAACCAACACAAGTGTTAGGAGTATTTCTAGCGCTCAAAAGAACTAAACTACTACGGTGTACAAGGAATCCTTGACAAAAACAATAATTGTTCAACGGTTAGATATAATCAATATTTTGCATAGAAAAATCCAAATATCTCAAGAACTTAGGTATCTTAGGTATAGGGGTAATGCTTTATAAAAAAGGAAGTATGTTGGTAGTACTTTTTGATACTCACATAAAATACAGGGTGATCTATTTGAGAAGACCCAGAAAATAGTATATTTGATCCACCCTGTATCAGATTCAATGAATATCAACCAAGTCAATAATTTTCCAGAACTCTCTCTAGGTACTATCGGAGTGCTTTGGCAGCAACAGATTTTTATTTTTGAATTTCTTTTACATTATACAAGTTGTTGAACTTGCTACGATTTTAAAATACCCCGTAGAACACATCACAACCCTATATTATTGTAATGGGGAGGTCAATCTGATTCCAAATATGCAATAAAATATGGGGTGATCCGTTTAAAAAACATATGTTTGATGCGGTACAGTGTTATGGAAGACCCTGTATACCTTTAACTTATTTCAAAATGTGAAGCTTATAGCTGCCTCCTATTTTTGTATATAAAGTTCTTTCGTATCTTTTTTGACAAGTGAGTATTTGAACTTCCTCGCACTAATGCCGCATTCTGTATAACAGTTATTAAAGAAAAGTATGGAACGTTGCAGTTGATGACAATTATAACTGTGGTTATAGTTATAGGTTCATTTTTCCACTTCATTTACTCCAGATACTGAACGATTATTGCAAAAACTCACTCTGTTCAATAATTGAGAAAAGTAATTATTTAGCGAATAGTACCTAATTAGTATACATAAAATCATTATTGAATGTGAATGTTAATGCTGCAATATAATATCAAATTTATTACCACAATAAATTAATTATAAAACTAGCTCCACCTAGTTATTCTTTTTGTATAGGGCACTTTTTGAGCTGAGTCGAATAGTTTTCGAGAACTGATGGAAACTAGACCCCCTACCGCCCTTCCAAACCCGACAATCAGAATGTCTTCTTTCACCAAACAATATGGGGACTGTCTAGAACAATTTGAAATGAAGGGCAATTTTAACTTTGGTTGTTAAGGTTATGCCGATCTTTGGGATAAAAACGGTATCAATTTGGTGAAATGTAAGTAGACAACGGATAGCTGATTTGATCCATTTGATTATTACACTACAAGGCCTGAAGCTATAACAGTGACTCCATTTATGAGTAGTGTGGTGCACAATATCCCGAACGAGAACGAATTACAGTCCACAGCAAGCAAACTTGAGAAAAACTACACAGAAACGAGTCATGTATTATTTAACATAAAAAATTTAAGCTCTACATGTATTTAGTGGCCCATGGCTTCAGTTTCCTCTACTTTTCTCTCAATTTTTTTCTATTCAATATTTGGCTTTGTCAGCTCTGTACTCCACATTTTATTGCATCCAGCCATTTTGTTCTAGGTCTGCTTCTTCTCCTTTTGCTACCTGTTCCACCCATTGAAACTGTCCTAACCCTTCTGTCTTCAAACATTCTGCTAATATGACCCAACGATCTGGCCCTCTGTGCTCTTATTATGTTCAACATCTAGTTAAAAACACTTATTGTGTTCCTTCCTGGTACTTTATACATTTCAAATTGAAAAAGTCGTTGGATACCGCCAATTTATTATTTATAATTCTTTTGATATCAATAAAAAATTACTACGTACGTTTCGGCATAGAGCCATTTCCAAGTGAAAATACATGAACAAAAACCCTAAAAAATTATTTAGGTAGTTAACCAAATTCAATATACCTAAGATATAAAAATTGATAAGATTTAAAAGGAAGAAAGAAAAAACAAACAACTTACCTGCATAAAAACACAAAACGTTCAACATCCCAGATGTAAAAGATGAAAAGGAAAAGTTTTTTCTTTTCAGTATAACTGCAGCATTTTTACTTGTTGAAAATTTTTATTTCTTTCCATGAACGCTTAGATACAATCTTTTCGTTTGAATGAAAATAGTCACATTGAAATATAATTAAGGTGGAAACTGGAAAATATAAGGCTGTATAGATGGTGATAAAATTGTTTGTCCACAACAATTTGATAATCACAACATTTTACGTCAAGTATAATGACGTACATTATTCACCCGTGGATAATGGGTGTTGATCATGAAAAGGTCACGTGACACATAATTGCATTGAAGATTATTCATACAAACGACACAATATATGAAAGTTTTCACACGATTCACTACGAACTCGAACCCATGCCTAAAATTCCGCGCTTTACAAAGTCAGAGCCCTAAGCCATTAAGCTATGAAGACTTTATGTAGGAGTAAATCGTTTTATCAGTTTTTTGTCTAGTGTGTATGCTGTTTTTCAGAAGCAAAAGTGACGTTTTAAATATATAATTTATTGCTAATTACAAGAATTTCAATTGATATTCCTAGAAAGCTCGTAATGAAAAGAATCAGACAATGAATTGAATACTTATTGAATATATAATTTGTTCAATAGCATAACAAGTGATAAGCTTCATAAATATAATAATATATAGTGTTTAAGTTTAACAGAAAAATTTATACCTAAACAGATAATTCATAGTTGTGGACAAAGTATAGTATTCTACTCGCATATCATAGCTATGATATGCTTGTTGAATAATATACTATTGCCTATAGAATAATAAGCATTTGTATGGTAGGTTGAAACATAAGTTTTGCATATTTATTATTATTATTATTGATAAGGTGGTAGTAATAGTTGCATAAGTTACTTACATCAGTTCTGAAATTAATGGTATTTTTATTTTTTTGAATGTGGATAATTCCATAAATTTCTCGTTTTTTTATTTTTATTAGTATCAGATTCGCATTGTAATATTTCAAAATTTTGAAAATTAAAACTATGGTTACTTTCTATGACATGTTTTGATAATTTCATAAGAATGGAAGTAAAAACGTTTATGTATGTATTGCTCAGTTGGTCCTATACATTGTTTGTGACAGTCTTTACATTTGATTTGATATACTACGTTAGATCGAAATCTTATCTTCGGTTTCATTTAAAAAAAATTGTTTAGTTGTAGGTATTATAAGGTTTGTGAACAATATTAATATTGCAAAGTTTGAACATTCTCTTGATATTTTCGAATGTACTCTGTATGTATTGAAGGGGTATGTTTTGACCACAATTATTAGTTGGCGAGCTGGTTATGCATTGTTAGTTGTAGAACTCATCCACTTGTTTTTTAATAATGGGATCAATGAATGTTTCTGGATAATTGTTTTGATGAAGAACTTTTTCAATTCTATTAATACCTTTGGTCTATATAGAGAACTGGAAAGCTTTATTTCTCTATCTGATAGGTTTATAACAACACTACGTTAGTAAGTTACAGGATCATTGGAGTTGAAATTTAAATATCAGCCGGACCATATATATTTTGTAAACCAACTAGTATTAATTTTTCCAGAAATATCGTAGAAAATTGTAGTAGAGCTTATGCTATTGTTAATTTCCTCCTCATAAGTAAATTGAATTCTAGGATGAAATGCATTCAAAGAATATTTTAACTCATCTCTGGGAAGACAAAGAATACAGTCATCTACATGTCAAATTTGCTCGAAAAACTGACATTATATAAAATCGTTTCACCTTCGGTGTCGCGATTTTGTCATATCAGTTTTTCTCGTGAAATAAGTGATTGGCAAAACTTTTTCGTTGCAAAGAAAAAATTTATCGGATAAAAAATCTTGTGTTTTTACTGTGGATAAATTTGTGTGATCTTCAATATTATTCCTATTATTTTTTATACAATCTACTGCAAGTACATAAAATTTTTAAGGATATCACATAAGAAGAAACAAGAATATAATCTTCTAGAATACTCTGTTCGCTAATAAAATCATGGAAATTTCATGAATCTTTTATACAGTGTGGAAACCACTTATGGAATAAAATTCTTTTTGTCATTATTTTAAAAAATTATAGAAAATGCCGAGACATGTCAACTTTTGAATTGAGTTGTGCGTTATGTGAACATAAATGTAAATGTACAGGGTGATTCACGCAAGTATGCCATAGTCGGTTTTTTTTTTTCAATGAAAGTCCCTGTATATTCGAATATTTTTGAAATCATCTCAATGAACCGATTCCAACAAACTAAATAATGTATGGTCAATTATACAGGGTGAAATTTTTATTTTCTCAGTTATTAAATACATACATAAAATACCTGATGTATTTGATTTTAATACATTGAAATAAATGCTCAAAATGTTCTCCACCTAGTTGTTGGCAATAGCACAGTCTTGTCTTGTTTAAAGTTTGAGGTGAAATATTCCGTATTTCTGAAGTTATCCTGTCTTTGAGGTCTACAATGCTAGTTGGTTGTGTTGCACATACTTTGTTCTTGAGATAACCCCACAGAAAAAAATCTAACGGCGTAAGGTCTGGCGATCTAGCTGGCCACTCAATACTTAGTACCTCTTCGTCCTATCCGTTTATTGGGGAAGATTTCATCTAAATAAGCTCTTACCATTAAAGCATAATGGGGTGTTTCCTCGTCTTGCTGGAGCCAAACATTTTCATTCGGTAAGCTAGGATCTATTGCGTTGGGATATAAGTTTGCCAACGCAAGAAAAACTTCATTTCTAAGCATATTTAAATATTTTTCAGCTGTCACATTTCCATCTATAAATATAGGACCAATAATATGGTCGCCTATGATACCGGCCCAAATTTTCACCTTTTGAGGGTACTGAGCATGGGTCTCACGCATCCAATTAGGATTTTCTGCTGACCAATATCTACAGTTCTGTGGGTTTACCTCTCCATTCAATGTGAATGTTGATTCGTCAGAAAAAAGAATGGTACCAAGAGCTATCTCATTTCTGTTCAGCTTATTCATCAATCTTTCGCAGAAATCCATTCTACGATCTGGATCGTCTTCTGTTAACTCCTACACAAGAGTTAATTTGTAGGGATGAAGTTTTTCTTTATGAAGACATCTTAAAACAGTTGTATGACTAACATTATTTTCACGGGCAATTTGACGTGTACTTGAAGTTGGATTATCTTCGACACTTGACAAAATATCCCCTTTCACATTATCTTCAACGAAGTGTGGTTTTCTTTTCAATGGTTTGACATGTCCAAAATCTCTGATTTGTGCATGAATTTTAGACACAGCACTTTGTGAAATATTAGGCAATTCGGGATACCTGTGATTGAATAAGTTTGTCACTTCAACTTGACTTCTGCAGTTATCCCCGTACCCGATCATCATTAAAATCTCAATTCGGTGAGTCTTAGTTAAATATTTCATTGTTATGTCGACAAGGAAAGAGTGTTTGACAAAGATTTTACTATTTCAGTATAGACTGTCAACACATCAACAACGGATAAAATTCATGAGCGTAGCAGGTTTTGTTTGATATACAAATACGTCTAATAATTAGTTAGTTTAGATTTTTGATAAATCCATATTTAGCTAATTTAAAAAAGTACCAATATTTCAAGTGTAATAAATTATTAATTTTAAAATCTCACCCTGTATAATTCATAATTGACCATACATTATTTTGTTTGTTGGAATCGGTTCATTAGGAGGATTTCACAAATATGTAAATATACAGGGTGTTCCATTAAAAAAACAACACCGACTATGGCATACTTGCGTGAATCACCCTGTACATTTAAATTTATGTCTACATAATGCACAACTCAATCCAAAAGTTGACGTGTCTCGGCATTTTTCATAATTTTCCAAAATAATGACATAAAGAATTTTATTCCATAAGTGGTTTGCACAATGTATGATACTGTTTTTTCCGATAATATTAGAAATAATGGAAGACACAAATTTTGATAAATTATATGTAGGAGCACCAATATAGCTAATAATTGGTCGGATTGGAATCCCATGTTCATTGAGTTTTGGTAAACCGTGAATGTCAGAAGATTTTCCATTATGGCACATGATTTTAAATTCTTCTTGTAACGAAATTATTATGTTTGTTGTCGTTGGATTTTTGTATAACGCTAATAATTCGTTATGCGTTCTCCTCCAAATAATTTTTTCAACATTTTCTTCTCCCATAATGCATGTTTCACAGGCAATTCGAAAAATTTACCAGTTTCAGAATATTCCCCTAAAATCACCGGTTCAGGAAATGAGCAGATCTTTCATTTGATCCATACTTTACAGTATATTTCAACGCTTCAATTATTAGTTGATTTGAGCCAATTATGTACGATAAGTATGATGCATTTGAAATAACAATGCAAAATATCTATAAACAATCTGAATAAATAAAATAACAGCAATAAAATAAACGCTCGATTATCTGCTACCTATTACAATTATTTAATATCTAAATAAAAATTAACTAAAACAATATGTTCCAATAACATATTGCCAACGATATTTAATTGTCATGAGATATATTCTCATAACAGTATCCATGAAAATGGATCTATTCCTGTTATTATTATTTGCAGGTTAATCTAGAGGTATTCGCTATTCCACATTTTAGGTGGATTCAATTCATTATACTTTAAAGACTCGCTTCAAAGCTGGAACTTCATACGATATTTTAAAAACAGTCAAGGTAAACAGCTTCTTAATATCTGTTAACATTTTGAAACTATAATTTACAAAACTATCTAAACTAGGTCAAAAACAACATTTAAACAAATTACTTTCTCAGAATACTAACAAAATTCACGTCGTATCATATCCCTATAAAATCATATCCATCATTAATTATACTCATTGTACAAGGCAAAGTAATAAAATCAGCATAATATAATAGACCTTGACAAATAATCAAGTGCAAAAATCAATTATAAGAGACACTCACTGGTCTATAAGATATTTTTCAAACGAGTTTTGGAAGGGTTAAAATTGATCTTGTGGATAGTGGGGACTAAGTTCATAAAGGTGTGTCCAATGCCTCAAAACTTATCACCAAATCTGGTGAAGTAGTTATGGAAATCGAAGCTCTAAAGAAACTCCAAAATGTTACCCTAGACATATATAATATTATTTAATAAGCCTATCATGATGGCTATTATTGACGATGTTGCGTTTATGTCGCGAGCCGCAGGCGAGTGACATAAACACCTATAGCCATTATATGCGAGTATAATACTATATTCTGTCCACGACTATGAATTAGCTGTTTAGGTATACATTTTTTTGTCAAACTAAAACACTTTAGTTCATGCGTGATCGATCCTTTTTGTTTATTTACAGCATCGGTTGTCAGGACGGTAGGTTGTGTTCACTGGTTTCTAAGCATAGAGATAGTAATAAAGCGAGGAGACGAAGTCACGTGATCTGAAGCGTACTCGGTCAGCCATTTTCGTGCCACGCTAATGTCAAAGTTATTTTTAAATGTCATTGGTGTTGTAAATTACATTTTTGAAGATACTTTTGTTTTAATTGATTGACTGAACGTACCACAGGTAAGATAAATAATATGCAGGGGTGTATTATAAATATTTCAAACATGAGTCTGTTACACAGTAATAGTTTTAGACTATTGTAGTTTAATTTACAAATTACATATACTTATACAGTGCGTCCAAAAAGTATTTTCGTTACTTTGTGGACGCTATGTCTGCTTTTCAAACCACTAATTGAACAGTAGTTCAGATGTGTATCTGTATTTCAGTTAGTTACTGACAGCACATCGGAGTTGCAAAGTTAGGTTCCGGAAAATTCCATTAACAAAACATTTGTACTTACAAAATGTTTGTAAGGTACAGATTCTTAAATTTTAGGAAGAATGCAGTTGAAAATATGTTTTTTTCTTGAATAGATTAATTTATTTCTCATTGTTTTTTATACCTGCCTACCTGTAGTCCAGTCACAAAAAGAGAATGGAATAGGCAAAAATGAATATTTTGGTGCTAATTGAAACGTTGCATTTGGTGTATGACAAAATCACGTCGCCATGAGGCTTGAAATCTTACGTTATAACGGAACCAATCAATATTAAAAAGGATTCACTGCATTACATCGATTATCAATACTAAAAATTCATATATCGAGAAATATCAAGTCCGGTTCTGTGCAGAAATAAGTTGCGTAACATACTTAGCCACGCCCACTGATTCCACATGTACACAGCTTGTTCAATTGAAACCCATCTTTGGTCAGGTTAGCCTTGGAAATAATTGTAATCATTCAACTGACGTTTTCCAACATTAGTAGTGTATGCAAACGTCACACTGATCTGTTTATTTCGTTTATATTTTACATCGATTTTAAGTATTGTGACTTTGGAATGGCGTTTGTGTTTAATAATCCGTCCAAATGTGATAATGCTCGGCCTCATGTTGCCAACATAGTGAAAGAAAATCTGCAACGAAAGAAATGGAGGATATTAGAGCATCCACCCTATAGTCCCGATTTATCGCCTTGCGATTTTCACATCTTTGGGCCACTAAAAAAGGCGTTAAAAGGTAACCGTTTTTAGTCGGACGCAGAAGTACAAAACGCTGTGAAAGAATTCTTCCAGCAGCAGCCACAAGAATTCTATAAGCAGGGTATACATCGGTTGGTGAAACAGTGGGATATGTGCCTCAATTGTAGTGGTAGTTATTTGTAACTGTACTTGTCAATAAATTTTTCCTGGACCAAAGATGGGTTTCATTTGAACAAGCCTCGTACATATGGAACCTAACACTGGATGTCGTCGCCTTCCTTATTACTATCTCTATGTTTCTAAGTCTAACACGTCGGTAAGTGACGTATCTGGTTGGTTGATAAATGATTATGTCTTCGTAGCAGAGTGGTGAAGAGGTTTGCCTCCGAAAACCTCATGTTTTTATTCCAGTTTTTGGATAGTGGTTCATCAAGAATAATATCTGGCATTTATTAGCTCTACCGGTGTGTAAGTTTGTGATTTAATGAGATCTTCGAACGTAATTACTAAGTAATTGGCAGATATGACAGATATGGCAGATATTACAAACCAGGAGGCAAGAGGATTAGATTAATCCTGAATAAGTATCTACCAGCTGCCCTCACTTCGTTACGTTCGCTCGTGCATCTTAGATTCCACTGCTGCTAGAGCTCATTTTCTGCCCTTGTTACACAATATAATATTTTCTCCACAGCTTTCCAAAATAGAATAATGTCAATATCATATAAATCTTGTTTTGTATCACACTGCCCAAACACAATATTAACAACGCCTCGTAAAAAGTTGGTAACTGTGCATGCAGTAACAGTTGAACGAAAATTATTGTTTGAAACTGAAGGACAATAAAAACAGATTAAAACTAGTCACTATTGCTGTAAAGATCCTTTAGAACTATATACTATGTGTGTATGCGCCTGTACGAACCCCAAAATTATTATAATTTACGAAAAATATCTCACGCCGACAAAAATAAAAACTAGCTGTGAATACGTTAACGAAAACTGGTTGGCATCACACTGGCCCAATACCTGCTTACCAGAAGTTGCTGCTACGGCAAAACAGTGGCAAATGACGTCGGACTGATGTCACGAGGATACTCTAACCACCAAAAAGACCAATGCCTGCGCGTTTTAAAATACTATATTGGTGCACTTCAGGGCCAATGCCTGTATGCCACAGAGCTGTATTGGTGCATTACTGAAATATTGTCAAATATCAGTATTTATAACTGAACATAGTTTAGGGTAGGATTGTGATGTTTGGTTGGTCCGTTGTTCTAAAAATAGTTAGAATATCCCAGATAACGATCAGTGCTGGCCAATTCCTGAATAGAGATCTTCTTTTTTACGTCTACTACAACTGCCGTCAGCAATGCTCTAGTGATTGTAATACCAGTTTCATCTAATTTTTGGTACAAAGTAAAGACTATGTGGTGGGACTACATAAAAAATAATGAAAATCGAAGTTACAAAGGTTATAATACTTCTTTTATCTTATTTCCAGAAACAATCATTGAAAATAATATACAAGCATCTTCTGTGGCGTGAGCATCAAAGAGCTGACCCAATTTTATATTTCTTGAGGACTTGAGATACCTTTGTAGGTTGAAGTATATAATTATTATTCTGATGCTGCTAGATAACCGACGATAAAGTAGCACTGGAAATCGTGTATTGTTCGAAAGACGTCGACAGAAAGGCAGTATTTTGAAAACTATTGGCCCAATGTCGGCTTCATTCTAGGCCAACGATTATAGTATGCCGCACATTGGACCGATGTTTCTTCACTGCACCTTTGTTGGTGCAGTGGCCTGGGGCCTAGAAGGCGGCCATGGATGCGATGTTTGCTGGGTATGTCAACCCTGATGTAGCTAACTTTTCTTTTGGAGTATGTACATCACAGCATACATGGCGAACTATTCAAATAATTCGAAAGTTGGAGTTTCAAATCGACATAAAAACCTTGTGAGGATAAAAACATTATCAATAAATACACCACAAGGAACGTACAGAAAATATTTAAAAACATTGAAAATAATTGATTCTCCATTATGATTTTGTCAACCACTAACTTGAGAAAACATTGTAGTTTTTATCAGATTAACACCTCATTACTTTAGTTGTGTGAGCATGTTATGAATCAGCTCACTTCCAATTACACAAAAAACATGTTCAGTCTACCATTGGACGTCTGACATTGCAAGAACTTTCATTTATTCGTTTTCTTAAACTTTCATTCCAGAATGTAATCAAATTTTTATTGCTCTACGGAAACGTTTCAATATAAACTTATTCAGTCATTAACTTGACTGCGGCATAAATGTATCCTACGTTACTTTTAAAGTGAAAAGTATATTCAGCATTGCGGACGATCAGAAATTCGAATAAAACAAAATCTGAGATGAGCAAACTGCGGTATTAAGTTAAATCTGTTTATTTGGAGTAAATGCGCTGGAATTAATTCAATATGGTTAGAGCGAAAATAGTATGTCCATTCAAGTTTTTAATTGCTGATATCAGTAAAAGCCATTAATGATATCTTTATAAATTCCATATTCATCTCTTTTTTCAGGTAGTGTAAGCCAATACAATGAATCCCATAGTTTGAAAGTATGGCCCACCTTTTGAATAGGATTTTCAGCTACGCTCTACCATATTATGTGAAAATATTCAAAATAAAATAATAAAGCATGTCCTTTGTTTTGCTTATTATCATCTTAAACAAACTAGGTATAGTCCGGGAAAGTAAGGTCGAAAAATCTGTTAAACATCAAAAGTTTCCCATCGCTGATTTTTCATTTTTAAATGAAAATATATCGACCCAGCATCACTCTCTTAGATTGTCTATTAATTTCCGCTGGAGCTTGCAAGCACAGCTCGGACTACGTAAAATTCAAGTGATTTATGCTCATATCATTTCTGGATGTGTTCTTACAAAAAAATCGTAGGATGAAAATTGCAGCAAATCCTATGCTCTTGAAGGTGACGTAAATAGTTTTTCCTCAAAATTTTTTTTCCGATGTTAAATTTTCCAAAAATGGAAAAAAATTTCGAAAATCATATTTTTGGCTGGTAATTATAAATAAAATATTATTATCAAGGTCAAAACATAGATAAACGTAGATGGCGAACTTCTAAAAATTTTCGTTTTTTCAGATTTGCAAAATTCAAAATGGCGGCTGCTCAAATTGGAAACAATTTTTTTTTTCAATCGCGTTTAAATTTATGAACATCAATGATATCGAGAAGCGGTTGTTTGAAATCGATAAAGTGAAAGTTATATTTATATGAATAACATAAACAAAATTTTAAAAATTTTTTTTACATAATTTCTTAGAACATTTACCGAAAAAAAAATTTTACATCTAGTTTTTTCCCATTTTGGCGTTGGAAAATTTGTTAAATATATCTTTTCACGTTATAAATATGAACAGTCTGTATTATTTTGTTCTAAAAAATTTATCATGCATAAATCACTAGTTAATGGATTGTCGCATCCACCACCTTAAAGTTTTACTGAAATTTCACAAGATTGGTAAGCTATCATTACCTCAAAAAATTATATGTTATCATTGCATATGTTGATATTTAAACAACACAATACTCATAAAGATATTGCACTGAAGCATAAATTACTTTTCTGGCCAACTGTGATTTTGTTATTTAATTGGTTCGTTAGTAAATACAGGAACTTACTGCCCATTGTTAACAAATCCAATGAATTGTCTTTAGTATTTTGGTGACAATTGTTGATAGTTTAGTGTCGTCGTTTGAACCTGTAGATTGATTTTGTCCTATTGCAGAAATGTTGAAAAATATGTATCTATTACTTTCATTGGAAGTTATTTGTGGTTTACCTGTAGATATATTTGTGAGAAGTGTGGCAGAAAGTAATAGTTTTGACGTAAGAAAACGATTTATTTAATATTCAATGCGGCTAATTATTCTACTTTAGGCTAAGCAATAGGTAAATATTTTTGACAAAAATCCTAGTAGAAAACAGATGGTGCCATATAAAAGGCATTACGCAGTTGAAATTTTGACATGTTTTGGACACGCAAATGTTTTTCAGGAACATTTTGTAAACATTTGAAACGAAAAAAAAAACGCCCTTCTAGTGGAAAGTACAGGAGCAATCTCGATGGTATGTATGCCAACAATTGTGGAAATAATTAGTAGCTTCGAGAAATATGGATGGGTTTCATACTGTAGGAAATGCCAAGCTTCGGCAGATCCAATCGAACGTCCAATAAACGTTGAAAGGCAAACTAGAGAAATCAATGTTTGCTTAGCAGTTGGAACAGGACAACCATCTTCTTCAAGACAAATTGCTGAAGAGGTAAACATGGATAAGAGAACTGTAGAGAATATTTTAAAACGGGACTGGTACCATTGTTACAAGTTTCAGACAACACAGGAAATATTTCCCGATGACAATGTCAGGCGAATGGATATCTGTGATGAGATGATGGAACGTCAAAGTGCTGACGAGAACTTCTTAAAAAATATTTTATTTACGGATGAGTCAACTTTTTCATTACACCAAAAACAGGAAAATAAACGTCTAAGCATTTCAATCCGAACACAGTATCCGCTGAATGATTGGAAGGGTATTTCAGGTAACCACATTATAGGTCCAAATATTTGGACTTATTACAAAATCAAGTAATTCATGCAGTTCTGCTTATACCCGACACCGATAACTCAACCCATTCTGGAGTTGTAACTCCTGAAAGTCATGTGAAATTGTGCTCAATAATTCCATTTATAAACAAAATGGAATCAATTAAAATACAAATTAACAACTCTTAAAAATAACATTTTGATCAAAGTGATAAGAATTTAACCCTAAATTTGCAGCTTTGTTTTTGTAATGTTCACAGCTTGATTATGTCCACACTTATTGAAGCCATTTTCACAAAATTCAAACTTAAGTCGATAGTAAGCTTCGATTTTGACATTTTATTTATGTCAGTCAGTAACATTTGTATGAGATAGCAAGTACTGAATGTTCGTAATAACTATTTTTATTTGACAATGACTGCTTCAACTATTCAAGACTTTTAATGAAATTATAATTGAATTGTATTCAAAATTGCAATGAAATTAACCTCCTGGTGTCTGTTCTCCGCATACATGAAGTGCATATAAAGATCTTATATTCTTCCAAGTTTCAACTCATACAATTCAAAAAAAGACGAAAATATATATTCTCAAAAAAATAATTGACTTAAAGTTCTCCAAAATTTCCTTGTTTTCCTAATTATCCGATTAACTTGCTAAATTTTTTTCGTATTCTACTCACCCATGATTTATATATACATAGCTCCAGTGCTTTTCACGTTATATGAAAAAACTAATGTAAGGAGGTTTCTTTCGTTCGTTTTATATGTGCATAACAAATCACTTAAATATATTTGCGTGTCCAAAATATATCAAAATTACACTACGTAATGTCTTTTATACGTTTTCTTCTTGGATTTTTGTGAAAAATTACTATACTTGCATGCTCTATTGCTTGTCATACAGGTGGAGTCATTTTTGGGATGCTTTGACTAAACATGCATTAACAGTGAGTTGTTGATTTGTCAATAAACGATTTCAACAATTAGGTGCTTGCTTGTTCACTTGTTGGCTACATGTCCAGGTTTTTTCTAAATACTTATATCTCAGGAGCATTCCCGTATGTCTTAAAATATATACAGAGCTTCCGATAACTATATTATGTATAGATATTTGCAATCCCAAAAACAATTGTAACGTATTTCTATTGTGCAGAGCTTGATTAGATAAATATATCCTTTGTGCCTCTCACATATTTTATTGAGCAAGAATTCGTATATTAAAAGTAACCTTGTATTAAGCAAATGTGAAAAACAATATCCAATCCCAACTTTTCAATACTAAGCAGCCTTTTGTTGCAGTTTTTGCCAACGAGATTAGATTGGATTAGATGAGATTAGGTTAGATGAGAATTGGAGTGGCTCTTTGTCCTATCCCACTGCGACCTTTGCAGATCTATTGTGCTCCTCCCCATATTTAGAGCTCGATATATAGCTTTATTCTTTTCATTAGACTTAATAGCCTGGATACCGCTTCCCTTGCGTAGAATAGAATCTTCTCCATGAGTGATCTTACTCCTGTATAGGTCCCAGTTTCGATTGAGTTTGACTCTATTGAATAACCTCCTCACCTCGGCTCTCAATCCCTCTAGGTAATTGTTTCACCAAACTGTGTTCCCTTTGCGTTACCTTCTTCGTTCTGGGCAGTTTTCCCGGTAGGCATTCAAAATTGCCTCATTAACCTGGTCAACTGCCATTTCTAGGCTTGGCACTGGCAGTCTTGGCGTGTTGAAGGTTGGCCTGCAGGAACCTAACGCTGTCCTCCAGGTCGAAGACAAGAAGTTTTCTGTGGGCTCTGTGACCCTGGTAGGCTTCCCCTGTTCCAGGGCTTCAGCCTGACTGGTGGCGGTCTTTTGAGACGGCTTGTGCCACTTTATGGGTGGGCTTCTCCGGGTCTAGCCTCTGTAGAAGATCACCCTTTCTTCTTAGTCTACTTCGGTACTGGTCCTTTCCCCGCGCCCCTAGACTTACTCTCACTGCATTTGGGGAGGGCGCCTTGGTGGTTGTGCCAGTGGAGGTTCCTGATTTCCATTTGGACTTGGATGCTCGCTCTTTGACCTTAAAATTAATTCGGCCCATTCCGTAGTAAGGACTCATGTCTCTCGCCATCCTCGTCTGGGACATAGACGTAGCAGGCAGCTGCCGGCTTTGGTAGGCTGTCCCCCATAGGGTCCTAAGACTTGCCTCGTCCCAGGGAACGAGCGAAGGAACCACTCCCACCAACCAGTCAGCACTCGCCACGTACGTGCGGATAATTAGAAGTTACCCGGGTTTATAGGTGCATTTGACGAATCTCACTTAAGGTCCGTCATCTGCCACCTCTCCGTATGCCTCCATGATGGAGTGCTGGAGAGCTTTAAGCCTATCCGACTTCATCTGACTGTTAGGATAATAGGATATCCCTCCTCCACTATGGCTACCCTCTCCGACGAGGCCGCATCCCGCTCACTTATCTTCAGCTTTTGTTCGAGTCTAAAGCACAAATGAATTGTTTCACAATTGGTCTATTGGTCTTCTCCCATTTTACATATATATCTCAATTATAAGATCAGTACATTCCCAATTTTCACATAATCAACCTATATTTGTTTGAAATATCATCGGCAGTGAGAATTTTTTGAACTGAGAGAATGTATTTCCAGAACTTGAATACAAAATGTGTTTAGCTTGAAGGTTAATGCAGCCATGCATAAGTAACGTTTATGTGCATAATTATAAACGTGCATGTGTGAATTTATCAATAAATGATTTTGAATAAACTTCACAGAATTAAATAATCGATAGTTATCTATCAATTCGCATTATTTGTATTTCAGGATTTCGATAATTATATTCCCAGATATGATGATCTTCCTAATTTAAACATCGGTCACAGTCTCAGAGGAGCCGATAAAGTGAAATCTTCAACACTACAAGAAGAACTTGATTTCTCCACCGAAAAACCTATTACTACGACTTCATGGATTGGCTTATCCAAGCATGATAAAATAGATCTCCATGATGAAGAAACTATAAGAAAAAATGACTCGCAAAAAGATGATAGTATGGATCCAAGTAGACAAGAAATTAATAAACATGTGAGTGAACTTGAGCCATAATAATTAAATTGTGGGGAATAATATAATCTGTCCACGACTATTTGATAGTTTTAACATTTCACGAGTGCTTCTTCAAGTATAATGACGTACATTATTCACTAGTAAATAATAGGTGTGGATAACAAGACACGAAAATTATATTGAAGATTCTTCATACATTAGATCCCATGTCTGAAATTCCCTGCTTCTCCAAGTCAGAGCCGTCAACCATCAGGCTATGAAGATATATACAGAGTTCGGCAAAAGTCCGGGACCGGACAAATATCGCAGAAAATATTAATTTTTCGGAATATCTTTCCATACCAAATATTTTACTCCAACTTAAACTATATTTGGAAACATACAGGGTGATCCAATAAAGTATGGCGTATCAAAGTTATATTTTTTCATATGGAACACCCTATATTTTATTGCATTTTCTGATTGCCCCTAAAAAATATGATACTCCTTCATCATGGTTCCCTATACCTAAATACAGAGGATCCCGGGTTTTGCTGACTTTTTTAAACATTTTTTGAATATAATGAATTATTAAAATACACGGTGTTCCATTCAAAATATGCCTGATACTGCACATTGAATGATCTAATAATGAAACTGAAAATTCTGAACACCCTGTAAAGAAATATTCAGTTCTAAATCGTGGAATACATTCAACGAGTGTCGAACTATTTAAATGTAAGAGAAAATTTGGTAGAATTTGTTATATCAATGAATTATTAATTTTTTTCGAAATGTTCACATTTTTAAAAAAGTCAGCATAACTCGGAACCCTCTGTATTTAGTTATAGGAAACCATAATGAAGGAGTATCATATTTTTTAGGGGCAATCAGAAAATTCAATGAAATATAACTTTGATACGCCACACTTTATTGGATGTATGTTTCAAAATATTTTTAAATTATAGTTTATGTTGGAGTAAAATTTGTGGTATAAGAAGATTTTCCGAAAAATTTATATTTTCTGCGATATTTGTCAGGTCCCGGACTTTTGCCGAACTCGGTATGATAGTATCAAGATGTTGTATACATAGAGAATTAGAGATACTACATATTATAGAGGCAACAAGCCATAGGACGCTCTGTAAGTGGAAATGTCTGAACCCCAGTAAGAGATAAAGAGGCAGACGATCGAAGGTTTTTCTGTCTTTGTTTGTGTATATATATAGCATACACGCTATTAGAGAAAGACAGCATAAACCTCCTACTTTCTATCTCTCTCGTATATGCTGACGGTTTCGAAGCTGGTTTGTTGCCCCTATTTGTAGTATCTCTATGGTTGTATATATGGGAGTAGATCGTTTTATATGCAGTTTTTTATCTAGTGTGGTGTATGTCAGAAGCAGAAGTGACGTTTCAAATAACTTATTGCTTATTGCAAGAATTTCAATATCTATACTGGTGTATAATTGATATTACCAGAGAATTTACTATGGAAAGTGAATCAGGCAGTGACTTGGATAGTTATTGAAAATATAATCTGTTTAATAATATAGGAAGTAATAAACTATATAAATATGATAAACCATAGTATTTAAGTTTGACAAAAAATTTATACCTTGCAGGTAATTTATAGTCTTGGACAAAATACAGTACTTCACTCGCATATAATGGCTATTATTCACGCACCATCGTGAATTATAGCCATTACTATATGCTTGTTGAATATTATACTATTTCGTACGACAATAAAAAAGTACTTCATATGTAAACGTCGATATTGCTCCTGGGTCCTGCACCATGGACCCCTGCTCCTGTTCCTATGTCAGTCTCTGATCTGTTTTTAGCCACCAAACTAAGTGGCGGAAAAAAATATAAATATTAAATCAGAATTTTTTTCAATCTTTGGTGAGAGTTGAGGTTGTAAATAATAAATAAGAGTTGATAAATTAATTTGTCCATATTTTTATTGGAAAAAGGTATGAAAAAAATTATATCTCTAAATTATATATTAATCATCTTTCATACATTTTCACTATATAAATTTTGTTCGTTGAATATTAATCTTTATATTACAACTTTATTTTGAAAAGATAAAGAAGATTCCTACCCGAATCTATAAAAATTGCTATTTTTGCTTATAATACAAAAAATCATTGAATCCAAAAATATATGTAAATACATTGATTTTGTAATCATATATTCTTGATCTTGAAGTTTTCCCAACATTTCTACGCAAACCCCATTAAAATTATTCCAGTTTTATCAAAATTACAGTATTTAATTTATATATATTTTCTTGTAAATTCAAGTGCCGTTTTTCGTAATTGGGAATAATCAATTATCCTTAAATTTTATCTGTGGAAGAGACCTCCTAAATAACAGTTTCCATCCTTTGAAAAATTGTTCCAATGCCACCTAATTATATAATATATTTTTTATTGAGATACTTGGTTTTTTATTAGAATATAATATTTATATTATATATCAGATATTTGCTAAAAATGATTATGTGCTATGACAAAAAAATGGCATCTTAAAGCCGACAGTTTCCTTTCCAAAACGCCGTATTACAATTATTTATATCTACATTATAACTGTACAATAGTCTATAATGTATCCGCCGCGCTTCAGTAAAAGGAGTCGCGCGGATGCGGAACACATACTTAGTTTACCGAATTTTTTCCGGACAAACCATTACTCGGACGAAAAAAACGCAAAAAACCTTTTTTTCTGCAAAACACCCCCCCTACACGGTGGTATTTTTTATTTTTCTCTACATTCCTCCCTGCGCAAAATATTGAAAAATTTCGAAAAAATGTTTTTTGATTTCTTTTTCTAATTTGGAAAATCGGTAGACTGGTAAAATTTTTTATTCTATCAATCTACATACTTTCAGGTACTTATGGAAAAAAATCAGCCGTGTTGCTAATTACTTGTAGTTATTACCCCTATCGTCTGGCCTAATGTTTCAGTTTGTACACAATAGATGTATTGGGTCAGAGTGAATATCACTCCAATCTACATTCATACATACATACTTTCCAATATTCACCAATCAATGAATCACGCTAATAAGTTAAAGGTATATCATATATATATTTTTTGAAATTTAATAGCTTATTTTCGAGTACTGGAATAGTAAAATGTATAATATACGACAAGGGAGACAAACACAGAGGTTTTTCATCATATTTGGAACTGGGATGTTTTGTACAGCTTAATTACACTGATGATAAGATAAGCCGAAGCGGTTAATTTTGTTATCGTGAGCATAAATTGTCACTATTATCAAAGGAAATGTTTTTTGGTATTAATCGTGATATTATTGTTCGAAGCTTTTTATAACCACAGTAGAGTGATCAATCTCCAGCACATAGAATTTTTAACTTTATGTCATTTGTTAAGAATAGAATAGTAGAATAATTATTCTCCTAAATATGAGGATCTTAGGAATTAACAGGCACAGAGGAGGCATACCTACTAGTTTATCGTGAAAATAAGTTATACATAACTTAAAATATAATATAATAATGGACAAGAACACCAATGGGATTGATAGCACATACATTATAGAACGCACCAATTCCCTCTGAAAAGGATAGAACGATTTTTATATATTGTGATATGGTCAATATAAGGTGGTATTTGCATTGTTGTGACATCTTACCTTTTTCCGGAATAATGATGATCTACAATAACAACTTTGACGGTTCATTAAAGTAGGTTAGTCTGTTTCTTATTGTTTGACAGCACGCGAAAAGGTCACAGATGCTAGTCAGGTAGTAAACCATAAGCGCCACCGTTCATCTAAGGGATTTATTTACTATTTAATTTTATACCCGATCTGATATAAAAAGGTAATATGAATCTAAATTCGGTTAGTTAAAACAACTTGATAATTTCCAAAAAACATTACAATAGGGTCCTACTAGGGATTGTCCTAATGACTACTTGGAAATTTTGCAGGTATATACGGTGAAACTTGGTCTCGCCCAAATTTGTATAATTTGTTTTGCTCAGAGTCGCTTACGTTCCATAAGTGTTAACTGTGTTATGAAAAATGTCTTCAAGTTTCACCCCAGTAAAGTGTAAGAGCGTGCTTAGCTTACAAACGAAGACTGTAGTGTTAAATGTGCATGATGCTGTTGTACATCAAATGCCGGTTGCTACTGTTAGAAATATAGTTTCGACATGTTCCAATATGACAGGAGTTAGTGAATCTACTATTTACAGGCTTCTAAGGGAGAGGAAAAATGGAAATATATCTCCACCTAAAAAGTCAACTGGAAGGAAACCACTTGACCTTGATGAACATAATATGCAAAATACAATAAGACGAAAAGTACACGAATTATATTTTAAAAAAGAGATCCCAACCCTCGACATAATTCTAAGAATGGTAAAGGAGGACGAGAATTTGCCTGACATAGGGCGAAAAACTTTGTGGAGAATACACAAAATACACACACAAATTGAATTTTACTTGGGAGAAGCAAAGTCGCAAATCAGTGTTAATCGAAAACGAGCAAATAATATGTTGGAGACGACAGTATTTACGAGATATCCGAAAATACAGACAGGAGGGAAGACAAATCTATTATCTAGATGAGACATGGCTCAATGAAGGACATTCAGTGGAAAAAATATGGCAGGACAAAAGTATTAAAACCAGTCGTCAAGCTTTCATAGAAGGTTTATCTACTGGACTGAAAACTCCTATCGGTAAATGTCGCCGACTAATAATAACGCATATTGGATGCAATTAAGGGTTCGTTGAAGGTGGTTTACTGGAGTTTCAGTCAACATCAACCAAAGACTATCATGAAGAAATGACTGCAGATGTTTTTGAAGAGTATTTTACACAAATGGTCGAATTAATTCCAAATAATGCTGTAATCGTTATGGACAATGCCACTTATCATTCAACTGGTTAATCGTAAAAGATATACCATTTGAAGATAATATGTTGAAAAAAGAACTTTTAAGGGTTGCTTCAGATCACAAGCTACAATACAAAAAGTTTTTTATTGATGGAATAGCCAAGAATCGTGGGATAACAGTGCTTCGTTTGCCGCCATAGCATTGTGAATTAAATGCGATAGAGTTAATATGGGCCCAAATGAAAGGTTATGTAGCTAGACATAATAAAATATTAAAAATGAAAGATGTTCGTGAACTGATGAAGTACTCATTGACAACAATAACTGAAAAGAACTGGAGAGCTGCTGTAAATGATGTAATTAAAGAGGAAGAGAAAATGTGGGTTTTAGATAACCTCATAGAACATACTATAGAAACGATAGTGATCTCTCTCGACGAGTCTTCGGATGATTCTTGTATGGCCAGCGAAGAGGATGATACTATAGATTGAATTTTATATTTCCTATAATTGGTAAGTTTACTTTACTTGACATACATTGATTCATTGAAAATAAATTTGAATTATGAAAATTAAACTATATTTTCTTTAATTAATTTAATTTAATAAAAATGAAAATGTAACTTGTTAATAGGCCTGAACGAATGAATTTTATTTCAACTGTGATGTCGACCGAATCTAATTAAATAAGCAGAATAAACTGATATCGTAATCTCCGCCACTGCCGCAATATTTATCGTTTATCTGGCATTGTTCAGTTTTATTACCATACTGTATTTTGAGCTGAAACAGGGATGTATAGATAACCAATACAGACACCTACTTGTTTTGCATTAGAATTTTAGTATTTACTTGTAAAATTCTTAGGATCACTCTGTAAAAGATAAATTTCTATTTGAATATTTAATGAGGCTACTGTGCTGTCAGACATTAAGAAATAGAGTATAGTGTTCATTGAAAGTCACGATGCATCGTATATCTTAAATGATATAATAATGGTGATACATACTGATCGCAGAAAGTCTATTCGAGCCATACGATTTACACAAGTACGACAAGGAAAATATGAGCAAAACTACTTGAAAAATAGGAAAGAATAATTGTTCACAGTCAGCGTTGGGCGTGTTTTCAGTTCCAGCTACCAATCTGATATGAAAGCTGCGTTTCCAGTTTAAAATGTTTGGTACTTTCTAAGGAGTAATTATCTTATTTTGCATTTAACTCTTAATACGGGATAGCACCGTATTTATTGGGAGAAATTCGAGATTGGTGATATTTTGAATTTTGAAAAATAAGTGAGATCAAAACAGATAAGAATAAAATAATATAGTTCAAGAAAATAAGTGGACAAATTACAATCTGCTGTACCTAAATAAAATCTATACACTGCTTTCGATTTAACGATTATCGGTATTTAACATTGTTGCCGACAAAAATTGGGAATAACTTTTACAGATAAATACATTTGGCAACAGCTGACTGCGCACAATTGTTCTTCTCTCCTCCAAGTGTTTTCCTCATATTTTCCATGTCGCACTTGTGTAAATCGCATGGCTCGAATATACTTTTCGCAATCTGTATGCGTAGAAGTCAACAAGAAACCTGTTATATCTTCAATAATCAAAATTCTGAGCGCAGTCCCATAACAAGATCTACTGTTGGTGAACTAGTGAAAAAGTTTAACAGAACTGGTTCAGTGAAAAATTCGTCCAAATCAGGAAGCAGAAAAAAACTGCATCAGCTGAAAAAAATTCTTTAGATGTTTGTGTCCTGTTGAAATACTTTCCAAACTTGAGTACTACCCAAATATCCAGTGACTTGACATGGAATATATTCCACGTGGAAATAAATTCCATCCATACAAAATAAGATTGGTTCAAGAGATGTCAGATGATGATTTCTATAGACGTGTATTGTTCTGTTTGGCAATGAGCACACTTTTTTCAATAATGAAAACGTGAACTGACAAAATTGTAGATACTGATAACGTAACAATTTACGTAGGATGCGCGAATCCCACACCCAATATCCAAAATACGGTTATTTGCTCCACTTCTCACTATTATTATTAATATCAATAGAAATCCCCATGAAAACAATTTTGTTATAGAAATACTATTCAAATAATCAATTTCACACTTCTGTAACCAATTTGAAGGTTACTCATAAAATTGATCAAACAGTGGTTATGGTTATTCTGCTCAATTGATTATTAAAGAATCACTAATTACAATCGGTTTCACGAAAAAAATAGTTATAATTAGATGACATTATTTGTATAAAAAAAGCAATGGGCGTTAATGAAAGTAGGTATACATAAATGCATGATGATTGAAATGAAAATATAACCTTCAATAAAGTTTCATTTGTCAACCTTGTTGAATGAATGAATATTATTAATTCAATCAATAATTAATTAATGGAATTTCGATCATTCAAAACAAGTTGAGTAGGGATTTTGGAGTAGTTGAAGCTAATCTACTTCGAGAGCATCATTGAAATCCAACCTGTAGTCTAGACGTTAAGTTTTTTAACTGATCGTTTTTCCTTGCAGCAAAGCGTTGATAAGACAAATCACAACATTTATAATTCTGTTCTTTAAGTAAGATCTTAAAAGCTGCTGTGAATATCAGTAATGAACTTTCGTTCAGTTAAAGTCACTTATATGACTTTTTTAATCATTATCATACACAATCAACAACTATTTCTAATGAGCTGTCGCCATTCAAGATTAATTATAAACATATGTAGATTTGAACACACACCAACATCAATGGCGAGCGGCAGTTGAGAAATCACTTGTTCAAATATTTTTTTCAAAACTTAATTCTGCTCACAATAACAATAACTATGATAATACCAACTATTTATAAATTTGTGGAGTGATTCGACAATTGCTATTATTTGAAGGTTCTATGACATGGATGAGAGATTTATCATCTATAGCAGGGGTCGGCAACCAGCGGCCCGTGGACTATCTCGGTGCGGCCCGCAAGCCTGAGCCTTCTGGATCTACTGTGCCATTGATTTTTCACTGTATTGTCCATCAAGAGGCATTGTGCTCCAAGGTTATATCCTGGAATGAAATAATGGATACCTACTGTAACATCCACTGTTAATTTTTTAAGAAGAAATGGGCTCACACACCGTCAGTTCAAAAGTTTGTGGAAGATCTGGAAGCTGAACAGGGTGACGTGGTTCACTACTGTGAAGTGAAGTGGCTCAGTCGAGGTGCCGTTTTGGAACTATGGATTCCAGGACACACTGGAATAGAAGGAAATGAAATAGCAGATGAACTAGCAAAGAGGGGGACTGAAATACCTTTCTGGGGGCCTGAACCCTTTTGCGGAATCAGCACCAACGTAATATTGGAAGAAATAAGTAAAGCCGACAAAAAGAGAAGATCTGACCATTGGAAAGATCTAGTAGGGCTTATACAATCAAAGACTCTTCTGAGTGACTACAAACTATTGAGATTAAAAGAATGCATGAGTCAAAGTAAAACTGCGCTAAGAGTTTTAACAGGGATCCCGACGGGACATTGCCTCCTGAATGGGCACCTGAAAAAGCTCAAAATAGTGGAGGAAGAAGAATGCAGATTTTGTGGAATGGAAGAAGAAACCTCCATCCACATACTTTCCAACTGCACAGCACTTCAGAATCCTAGAGCACAGCACCTAGGAGATTACTGGATAGAAGAGGAACGTAAGTTGAAGCCTGCAGACATCCTAAAATTATTCCGGGAAATAGGACTAAAAGAACTACTAGTTTCTGAGACTCTCCTCAGAAACTGAGTAGAAGTAAGGGGGCACAATAGATCTTTTAGGTCTCAATGAATGTCACCCCAAAAAAATACATACATACATACATGGTGACGTGGTTTACTACTGTGAAGTGAGATGGCTCAGTCGAGGTCCCATTTTGGAACGGTTTTTTGATTTGAGGAAAGAAATTGGCAACTTCATGGAGATGGAAGGAAAGTCAGTGGAAGAGCTTACTAACAAACAGTGGATTATCGATCTTGTTTTTTTTTTGACTGATTTGACTAAGGAACTGAATCAGCTCAACAAACGCTTGCAGGGAAAAAATAAATTGATTTGCGATATGTATTCAGATGTTAAGTCATTTGAGATTAAACTGAAACTGTTTATCAAGCATATTGATGAAAAAAAGATTGACCACTTTCCCAATTGCAAGAAAGCCGTGGAAGAAGCTGGAAACTCGTGTGGCAAAATATTACAATGAGAAACGTGTTAACACAACTACAAACTGAGTTTGTAAATCGATTCACCGACTCCCTGGAAATATTCCAAAACCCTTTTGCAATTGATCTTAGTGAGGTGCCAAGCAATTTGCAAATAAACATAGTAGATTTGCAAAGTAATAGCACTCTTAAAACGGCATTTAAGGAAAGCATTGACTTAATACAGTTCTACGGAGGTTTGAGTTCTGAAAACTTCAAGGAATTGAGAAAGTTTGATCAGCAGATAATAACTATGTTTGGTAGTACATATTTGTGTGAGCAGACTTTCTCAATTCTCAACTACCGCAAAAATAAGAATTGTTCGCGGTTAACGGATGAACATTTAGACGCGATACTGCGCGATACTACTACTAACATGAAAGCAGACGTTAAAAAACTTGCAAGTCAAATGCAGCCGCAAAAATC
>CAJUYG010000027.1:11188-25971 GCA_910591675.1 Galerucella calmariensis | reverse complement strand
TGGTGTTTTAGTTTGACAAAAAAATTTATACCTAAACAGGTAATTCGTGATCGTGGACTAAATATAGTATTCCACTCGCATATAATGGCTAATATTCACTCAGGTGTTTGTCATACACCTGCGGCTCACGACATAAACGCACCTTCGTGAATATTATATGCTGTTGAATGATTTACTGTAATTTGCTTGGGAGTTTGGGTTGAACAGTCGATTTGTTAACACGTCCAGTGTTCTCGCTTAAACTGAAATAAATTAGTTGGGTATAATAAAGACAGTTTATCAGTATTTTCTATGATAATAACTACAATTCAGAAAGTAACGTAGTCTGTGGTCTGAAGTAGTGAAACAATTAAATTAATAACGATAGTATTTTATCAGGTTCTTTTTGTGTAACCAGTTGATGAAGTTTTTAATTTGGAACCTGTTTGTGTATGTGAATTGATTTTAATTTTACCTGGGCGACTTAATATAATATCATGGATACTCAATTGCAACAAATTATGTCGCAATTATCTTATTTAACAAGTGCCGTTGGAGATATTCGTTCAATGATTGTTACACTATCAAAAAAAATTGATTTGTGCATCACTAAAATCAATAAGCTAGAAGCAGGGAACATTGCCCTTCGTTCCAAAGTATTACAACTAGTACAAAATATTCAATCTTCAAGTACTCCAGTCATGTTTTCAGATATTTATGATAGAATTGAAACACAAAAAAACAACATTATTTATGGAATAAATGAAAATGTAAGCGATGAACAAATTGTCACTGATATCTTAAGTGAAATAGGGGATCCTCTTGCAGTCAAATATGATCACTTACTTCGGCTAGGGAAAATAAATATCAGCAGCAATACACTTCCTATAAAAGTAGTGTTTCCATCCAAAAATGATGCAATTTAGTGAAGTAACTATTATCACAGTTTCACTATAATAATAATCATTCTAACGCTTTATAAGTTTTGAAAAATATTTTCCAAAGACAGTGACCGTTCAAGTGAGAAGAAACAACTACTTCCCGGACTATAGGCACCGACGAATATTGGATTACACTTCAAATTCAAACGGGTCTGGCATATTTACGGAATATTTGATACCAACCATTCTAGTTTGCAATTATAAGGGACAGCATTACTTGTAAACCCGTTTCGGAGTATTTGCGCCTCATCAGTACGAGGTATATTTTATCCGTCCGCGAGCTTAAAGCCTAATCAAGGACTCAAGAATACCCTAAAATTACAATCAATACATGTCTTCCAGTAACGGAAGTGTGAAAGATGTGACAGTAGCGACATCTTCACCTCCAACCGCAAACCAAAATTTGGAATCTGACAAGACTTGTGGCTTCGAAACACTTAAATATTATTATAGTTTCCTGATTAGACTTGGAGCTCGCGGACGCATAACATATACCTTGTACTGATGAGTATCATGTTTGACTGTGTTGGGGTCTGTGGGTTACGCTACGTAGAAAGTTGAATTGAATTTCCATAAACTGGTAATGCTGCTACCGAGAAATACACTAGAAACAGGTAGAGTCAAACTAAACCATAATATATTCAAGTTAGCAATCAATTGGTTGGAGAAAATTCTGCTAATGGATAATACTCGATTTCCCAAGCTTTGTTTTCCTCGCTTGCGACAACTTGCAGGTTTTTCCGGAAAACTTTTTAAATGGGCTACTCAAATACGTACTCTATTTGAACTTGCGGGAGGCTTGAGTATTTGAGAAAACCTAGATCTAAGGTCACTAAGAAAATATCAAAAAAATCTTATTGAGAATTAATACAAAAAATTAGGTTATCAGAAACCGTCAGAGACATGCACATTGAAAAAAAGCGTTCGTAGAAACAATTTGGCAGATGGTGATTTAAAAATTCTTTGTTCAAAGAAATAAATTTGCGGTTTCGGATCAGTTGCCAACTATCAGAATTATTTGCTGACCGTGATCAAATTTTCAGTTTGAGTATGCGAATGCTGTAGAAAGTGATATATTTTTACTATTTTTCTTTTATTGTGAAAAAACACGGAAAAAGCTAACCAGTCAGTTTCTTCTGAAATAAAACGTTAGCTAAATCATTTGTATGCTTTAATATCGGACATTGGAAAAAATCTCTGGCTTTTTATTGGGATGGCTAAAGAATGACACACACATTACAAAATTATTTACTTATTCCTAATTTTTCTTAGATGTATGACAATAATTCAAGCTCTTTTTCAAGCTCTCTATCAAAGACATCACTGTCGTGATGTCAAAAATTCCCACCCGTTCGTACAACAAAAATTGCCAATCGATCAACAACGAATTACAAACGGAATGTCAGAGTTTCAGAAATTTCCAATCGATGGGGTATCCCTCCTACGAACAAACCCATTAAACCGAATGGATCTTATTTTGGCACAGCGGTGCTCTTTCATGAACTTTTTTTTAAGGAGTAGTCCCTTCGCCGGCACCACCTCAGCCTGCTGGGCTTATTGTGGATACTCCTAGTGTTCTGACTACAGCCTATTCAGCCAATCCGCTCCCCGTATCAGCTTATACAGGCTCTTCTCTGGTTGGTTTTAGAAGTCTTCTGGGGTCTACCATACATTTTCTGCCTCCTGAGGTCCAGCGTCTCACAGTTGCATATTATATGCAGAGCTGTTTCGGTATTCTTTTTGCATCTCCTGCATGTAAGGTCTCCGTTATACAGCCCTATTTTGTTCAGGTGCTCCTTTGCGGGAGAGTGACCCGTAAGTAGCCCCGTTATGGGGCGTAGTTTGTTCCTACTTATTGAGAGTTCTCTCGCTACTTTTTCTGATGGTTCTTTCATGAATTTCTTCCCATGTATTTGCCTGGGCGTGTTCTTAAAGTGTTTATTGTGTTGTTCTCTTATCCACCCTTTCAACCATGACCTAGTTGAGCATCTGGGAATGCCCACAGCTGGTTCGGGTCCGTTTATCAGAGTTGACGATCCTGATCTTTTGAGTTTGTCAGCTTTTTCATTGCCAGCGATTCCTTTGTGACCTGGGACCCATTCCAGTGTCACACTGTTCCGAGTCGCCAGTCTTCTAGATTTTTCGCCGCATTCCCATACCAGCCAAGATGTTACCTTAGAGCTCTGAAGTGCTTTGAAGGCAGCTTGACTGTCACTGTCATGAACTTATACACTAGCTTTAATATTACTGAACAAGTAGAACAATACCTGTTAGTTAAACTACCCACACAAGTCATTCGCATTCTTGCATAATATTTTTTTAGCGGTAATAGCTATAATATTAATCCAGAAGAACTATGCACGGTTTGTTACACGAATGAATACGAAACCCTTCACCATTTGTTATTGGATTGTCCAATATATTCAGTAATGAAGCCAAAAATCAATTGTTTTGATAATTTCAAAGCACTAATTTTCACTCTGAATAACTCAAGTTATGAATCTGCCAAGATAATTACTGCATATATATGGAATATCTCGAAATTATCCTTTATTTTGAAAAAATAACTTTATTTTATTTTTATTCTGTTATACTTGGAGAATATTGAAATTTTTGTTACCATTGCTGTAATCTCTATGTTTGAGAAGCAATAAATGTATTATTATTAATATGATTATTATTATACTTTGTTTAAACCTTCATTATTATGTCAACTAAGTTCAATACGCGTTTTGCTAATACAGTAGCTTTCTCAAACGAGTGGAGGTAGGTATAATGAGACATTTTTAGTTTATCCAGTGCATAAGTACGAAATTTTACGGATATTAACCAAAGTATTATAATCTATTAACATGGAAATAAAAAGCAAAATGGGTCTTAATATGGTGTTAACTAGAGTATTGAGCAAGTTTACCTGGAAATTCACTCACAACAATCTCACCTTGCTGCATCATTCAGTATTGATCTTCATCAAGTAGAAGCCTCATCTATTCAATAATAAGTTATTAAAACACAAAAACTGACGTTGTTTATAATATTGTTGTGATATTGTTTAGCTGTTCCATAACAACACGATGTTGGGATTTTTCTGTAAAATTACGAGGTTCGTGGTTTGTTTTTCCTTGGAATTGAAATGTAATTTTTCAGCGGTATTACGATAAGTCTTGAGCGACAAACGGCCGAAACGCAAATAACGGAGTCGGTTGTATAATACTAAGCTGCGCCTCGGATAACAATATTCCACCTCATCCGTTATTCGGCCTTGTAACGTTAATAACTATAACAATATCCTCTCAGAAGCAGTTGTAGAAAATGTTCCTTGAGCTATTTCATATACTGTATATTATTTTGTCATTTATTTCCATGAATCCAGTTTATATTGACAGTGACATATTATAACTATTATCTATTATTTGGATATCATTTCAGGTCATTAATGAGAATGTTCCAATCACAGACATGATTTCCACATCCAGCATAAGTGGGATCGACAATTCTAAAAATGAGACTACCCGAAATACGAGAGAAGAAACTGAAAAAGACGATCCAGAGTTTGCTGAGAAGGAATCTCAAGAATCGAGTGATGAGGAAGAAGAGGAAGACATGAATATGGTGACTGGGATTTTATCTGCGTTATTGGGAGGTCTAAGCAAGGTACTTTTCGTTCTTGAAAATATCCAAACTATGGCGTACGTGACTATTGTTGTTTAATCATTTTTAGTACTCGCCCCATTCGAATTCTTACCGAAAACTTTATACTTATTCAAATCTCGTACACATACTTGCTGGAGACTTGTGCTGTAATATCAAGAAGTTGTCGTTTCTAAACTAATTGGGAAATCAAATAACAACAATTTCAAATTATTATTATTGTTGTAATTACATCAACTATAACAAATAAGAATGGTTGTTTGAGAGTGTCTATTACTTGTGGAATTCAACAGTAAAAATTCTACTTTCTTGACAAACTTGACAATGTCACTGTTTTGATACATTAACTGTCATTCACGCCAAATATCATGTTGATAAAATTTATTCAAATATATTTGGGACATTTATTTTTTGTAAATGAATAAACACCACTAGGAACCATTTAACTTAAATGAAATTGAAGATGAATGGATAATTATTTTGGACATCCATCAAATAAAATCAGGTCATGATGTTATATCAAGATTAGCACGTTCAGCAGATTTGAGAGACGATTACCCTACTCCATCAACTTTGTTGGGATGAATATGGCCATAACCGATTTATTCTCATTGTATTTTCATTATTTAGTGGCAAGTTTAGTGTGCTACGAATTTTTCATTTATTGACATAAGTCATATTATTGCGATCTTTCCGAAAGCTGTTGAAATGGTTCACTGAAAATCCGCGTTTTTTATTGCCATCACAAGCGCTCAACAGGAGTTGTGTATCAGTTTTTTGACGAATTCTACAATAAATTCACAACTATTAGGTAATTCCCAAACACGTGCTTCTTTTTTATTTCCTGGAAATAACATTGACAAGACATACATCCAATCGTTTCTGTGAGCATTGTCTTACTTGGGGATAATTGAATTTGATTACATGCACCCTCTATTCTTTCACATAGCTGACTATGAATTTGTATTGGAACTACAATAAGTAATTATTATAAGTATCCCCAGGAACAGAAATCGCACGATTGAAATCAGGTGATAAGTCCAGGGGTGCGATTTTAGAAATCAATCGACGGTCATCTTACACGAGTAATCGCATGAGATGGCCGCATCGAAGCATCGAATAATTTATAAATGTTGTATTCTGGACTTCCAAACGATTGCTTATTTCGAATGCGATATTTTGAACGTGGCAACACAGTAGATGTCAAAAATATAACGTCTAAATTTGTGTTGAAAGAAAATATGAAAATGAAATGCAGAGCGGTTTGATAGTGGTTGAAACAGAAGACTTTGTTGTTACGTTTTATTAAAAAATGTCGGGAAAAGCATCAGGATTGACAGACGAACAAGAAAAAAGATTGATTGATTATGTTCTGCAACACCCTCATTTACATAGTGGCAAATTTACAAAAGATTTTTCATTTAAAGGCGCAAAAAAAATTTGGCAAAAATACAAAAATAGTCTCACACAAATGACACCTGTGAATGACACAAAATTACCTTCCTACACGAGAGCAAACATCGGCTACTTTAGATCAACGGATGTCATAAAGAACACGACAGATTGTGTCGTACACGGAGATTCGAAAATACATCTTCTTTGAATTTCGTGCGAAGAAGCATGCGACAGCGCATCGCACAAGCTCGAAAATATCACCCCAGGTCATTTAGAACAAAATCACCCGAATGAAGGAAATTTTGGAGCAAAACAGATATCGAGATGCGGTTTTTTGCATTGTGTTTGGGAAGGTCCCAGAAAAGACTGGGAGAAATGTGGGTTAGCACTTTTTTGAAAAACGCTTTTTGAGCAAGAAAATGCATTTTCCAATTGCATAATTACTTACACCATTGTGAAAACGACTGGAAACTCAGAAAAATCGTTCGAAAATCGTTACTCGAGCATTAGAATTACCCAGGTGTGGTGCGCGGGGGTGGAATGGCAGCGTGCATTAAAATTTCTCCAAACTCGTTACTCGGGGGTTTTCAGAGATACTGGAATCAATTCTGGCATTGGAATAACTCCGCAGGGGTATCCAGGGGTTTATTCTGGGGGTGAAATCGCATAGTTCATGTGAATGGCTATAAACTCGTTACTCGGTGGTTTTCGGGGATGCTGAATTCAATTATGGCATTGGATTTACCTAGGGACGCTCAGGGGCGCCCCTGCAGGGGTATCCGGGGGGGTTTTCTGGAGGAAAAATTGTATAGTCCATGAGTAGCGCTCCAAACTCGTTACTCGGCGACCCGAAAACCCCCCGAGTAACAAGTTTGGATTGCTTCCCATGAACTATGCAATTTTACCCCAGTATGACCCCCCGGATACCCCTGCAGAGGCGCACCCGGATAATTCCAATGCCATAATTGAATTCAGCATCCCCGAAAACCGACGAGTAACGAGTTTGGAGCGATTTTCATGCACGCTGCCATTCCTACCCCAATTCACCCCCGCGCACCACACCTGGGTAATTCTAATGCTCGAGTAACGATTTTCGAACGATTTTTCTGAGTTTCCAGTCGTTTTCACAATGGTGTAAGTAATTATGCAATTGGAAAATGCATTTTCTGGCTCAAAAAGCGTTTTTCAAAAAAGTGCTAACACACATTTTTCCCAGTCTTTCCTGGGTCCTTCCTGAACACAATGCAGAAAACCGCATCTCGATATCTGTTGTGCTCCAAAATCTCCTCTATTTCTCCTAAATGCCCTGGTCTAGATCTGACAGCAGGGCCGGCGTTGGCACTTTTGCCGCCTCCTCTTTTCCCCCCTGATAGGCCTAAGAGCTTGCTCGACACAAACTCATAGCGCGTCGACATTGGTGCCAGTGACAGCAGTGAGGCAATTGGTGCGATACTAAATGCAACGCGATGAAAATAAATTAACAAAAAAAATAAATATTAACAATTATTTAGTGATAACAATTCTGTCATTTTTTTTTCGTTGGATTTTGAAAATTTTGGCGTTGATAATTTTTTCCATCTTTTGCCGCTCTAGGCGATCGCCTAGTTCGCCTAATGGGAGCGCCGGACCTGACTGACAGGTAAATTGACTGGCTCCCCTTGTCCATTCAATCGATTTCCATACATGGTTGCATAATATGAAATACCATCACGCATCAACATGAATTTTGAATGAACGTTGAATGATTTGTATAAAATCAAATTGATAATAATTGATATTTTGACTGACTTACTGTTATTAATTTTAGCCTGATGGAAGCATCGACTTGGAAGCAATAGTTGGTTTGATAGGAAGTTTGAGCGCTGTGAGTTTGGTATTATATTGATGATTTTTTTTAAGTTATTGATTATTTTAGCAAAATGATGACGGTACTTATGACTTCTCTGGATTAACGGAGCTACTGAAGGGATTCTTTGGGGTAAGTACCAAATTATGTGTTGGTTATTGTAGCAGTTCTCTTCACAGCATTACGGAATCCATATCTCCAGATACATGCTAATTGCTTAATACAAAAAACACATGCATGTTAGCTGCATGTGGCACATACTTTTGTATCAACATCACTAGGTTCGTTTATTGTGCAGTATGAGGTACCGCGATCAAAGGAATATTAGAATATTTCCAGTATTTATACAGCAGACAAAAACGGTTAACACAAAAACCAAAATTAGGATTCTAGTAATTTTACTGGTATACGATTGAATAAATTCAAATAAACTTACTACGAAAATTATAAGGCTGATAAACATTGATTCGTTACGGAATTTACAACGTATTTATAATATCCAGGGACTGTAGTGTGACGAGATTTTTGACTTCTATCATTTTTTCATCTGCACGATTCATTGTGCTCATTTATTGCTCCATTTGAATGGTTCGGTATTTTTGCTACCCATCGTATAAATCCCATATTATTGGTTTATAATTTCTAGGCATTGCATTCAAGAATCTATTGGGTCCACTAATTTGAGCTCCCCTGATACATTGTCCTTATAAATAGGGATAGCGTACCGAACATTTTGTTACAAAAAAGTTTGCTAAGGCGCAAGTTATTGTTCATGAAACAGGTGCAGTGCTAGGAGGTTTTTGTATTCCATGTGATGTATTCATTCATCAATCTGGTTTTTTTTTGTGCTCAACAGCCCAGGCATTCAAACTGAATATTTTCACCATGTTATCATTCTAAAAGCTTTCTAAAAGTCTTCTATATGGGACACTAATTTGATTAGGAGGATTAGAAGTGGTTGTATTATTTTTTCTTGAAAGTACTTTTATAAAAGTCATCGTAAGTTCTCAAAGAAGCAGAGCAAGTTCCAGCACAAAGGTTAATAGAATTTTCCTATTTTGGTGCAGATGTTTTATCAGGATACAATGTTCAGCGACCGAATGTCTCTCTCACCCTGTTTTAACAGCTGCTCAGTTGAGAGTTTCTTTTTTATCTTGTTCAGTAAACTCTTCGTATGAATAGAGTCAACCTTCATTTGATTTGGTGCTCCCTATCTAGCCAGTTCCCTAATGGAATCCTATTATTCCAGTCATGTTCGGTATATATTTATATTTGAATTATCTTATAAATACTCTTATATCTCAGGTATCAAATTTTCACAATAAATGAATAGTAGTTGTTTACATTGATGTGGTGGAATGATGCAAAAAAGTGTTATCAAATGTGAAGTGGACATTTTTTAAGCTCTTTGGATTTCATCATCAATTTATTTCCGTGCTAATAGGTTATGAATTGAGCTGTAACATTAGATATAAGTGCTAGTAATTGAAATTTCCGTTAAAACTGATAGGTATGAAATTGTTAAGTACCTGATTAGTTTTTTAAAATAACAGTAACCACAACAATAATTACAAGTATCGTAATTATTACAAGTGAATAATATTTTTTATGTCATACTAGTTCATTAATGTGTTTTTATTGCTTAGTTACCAACAATCTAATGTCGTACTTTATGCCCGTGCGGGCATAAAGAGGAATAATTTTTTGTTCAACTTATTTAATAACCATGTCGTAAGCTTCTTTAGACTTTTTTGGCAACAGATTTACAGTTGCTTTCTTTGCTTTTTCAATAATTCCGTCAGGAATTCCAAAATATTCGTTCATTTTGACTTCTAACTTTGACACATATAAAATTAATTGTGATATTATGACATTTACGTTTGTCAACATTCACCTATTAATACAAACCGGATTTTTTAAAACACTGATTTGTATTGAGATTGGATTGCAATAACGAACTAGTATGACATAAAAGTTTGTATGTACCGCAGGCATAAACAGATGTGTATACACTCGGGCGACTTACAAACCCTCGGGCCAAAGGCCCTCGGGGCATAAACATCTATTTATACCCTTGGCACATAAATAACTATTTTCCACTACTAGCTGTGAAGTTGGCAATCATTTCTTCTTCTATCCAACTGAGAAGTTGAATGTCTCTATTAGTGGTTAATAATTTTTTCTATCATCCTCGGTCAATAATGGACCAATTCAAATATTTTGAGAATTCAAGGATAGTAGTTCAAGAAAAACTTGTGCAACATAATTTTGTATACACACGAGATTGTCTTAAGAATATTTGCTGCTTGAAATTTCCTATCAACATAAAATTTTTTGAATGAAAATGCCATTAGTTCAAAATTCGCGCTCAACCAGAAATGACTGATGACATAACGAAAACGTTCATGATATATCGAAAACTGACAGTGTACTTGTCAGTCAGACGACGGAGTAAACGCTTCACGTGCTGCGTTTGTGAATTAATATCAATGTTTGTCTTAGATTTGGCTAGTAGTGGAAAAATTGTATATACACCATGGTGTTAAAGACATTTATAAACCTCACACCTGATTACGCTCGTGGCAAAGCCCCTTGCAAAATAATCTCGGTGCTTGGTCAATGAGAATAGTCTTCACCACCTTGGTGCTTGATACTTCATTCGAAGGTGAAGCTTTGCGATCAAAGAAAATTATGAGGTAGGTATTGTATTGTATCATCCAAATCATTCGTATCTTCATATCTATTTTTATTGAAGTTAACAACACATTTTTTATTATTCGAGCAATTGTATAATATCTTCTCAACTTTTTGACCGGCAGTCCGTGAGTCCATAAAATTTTCACAAAGCGTCGATCGGTGTCGTGCGTTCTGCGAACCATGTTTCAATATTTACCTGCTACCAATATGTAATATCAAAAATTACGATACTGATATGAATTTCGTAATGAGATATGTAGGTACTTCACCGCACTAGTGCGGTAAAGTAAAATTGATTGGGATGAACGGACTTTTTTTGAACTGCAACAGTCTTCGAATCGCTTATATTCTTTTTCGTATCTATTGCGGGATTTAGCGGGTACTAGGGTTTGTATTGCGTTATTTGCAGCAAGTTCTATATCAGAATCCACACTTCCATATTCGGAACTCATGTCGATACAATTATACCAAACTGAAGTGAACGCGTCAAAATTGACAGTTCGCAAAATGAATCAACAATGAGCGCAACGCTTGCTTGTTACTTGATTCTAATATCATTAATTTCAGAAATATTGACTAATTTGAAGGGAATAATTAACATTATTGGTAGAAGGTAAAATATTGTACTATATTTGTATCGTAAATTCATATTACGATAGGTATTCAATGTGTTATCAAACTCGGCCTAACGGCCTCGATTGACAAATTTCCCATCCCATTTCGTTATATGAATCTTTACGACACTTATATCGTAAATATCTATTATCTATTCATAAAACTTCTCAAGAACCGACACATTCTTGTAACACACAATACAGGACTAGGATTTGAGTAGGTTTTTAATCACAGTATACATTGCATGGAAAATTAGTCAGCTGATCAATAATAAAGTATTATTACAGTCTCCCATAATATTGTCGTATTTAATAAAGCACTCACCAATACATATAGCAAAATATTTATTATTCTGACGCTTTATGAAGTCTTGAAAAATATCTTACGAAGACACTGACCGTTCAACTAAGAAGCAACAACTACTTACCGGGATATAGGCCCCGAAGGATATTGAATTACACATCAAAGTCAAACGGGGTTGGCATATCTACAAGATATTTGAAACCAACCACCCTGCAATTAGAAGGGACAACATAACTTGTAGATCGGTTTGAGCGTATTTGTTCCCCGTCCGCAAGCTAAAAGCCAATACACCAATACACCAAAATCACAATCAATATATATCTTTCAGTATCGGAAGTGTGAAAGTTATGACAGTGGCGGCATCTTCCCCTCCAACCGCAAACCAAAATTTTAAAAATTCGTATCTGTATTTGTATCTTGTGAATATGCCAACCCCATTCGACTTTGAAGTGTGATCCAATATCCGCCGAGGCTAATAGCCCAGGAAGTAGTTGTGACTACTTAGTTAAGCGGTCAGTGTCTTTGGAAAATATTTTGCAAAACTTTATAAAGCGTTAGGATAATTGTTATCCTAGATATTTGGAAATACGTAGAAATGCCGTCCGCAGAAACAATCGCGACACTGCGGCGTGATCCAGCCCCGCTGATCAATCTTTATAATCAGTTTGGCCACTGGATGTGCATACTTAAAAAAAAACAATTGGATACTAATTGTAATTGATTTAAATGTTCATGTCAATGCGCCAGGTCGATTGAAGCACTTGTAAATCTGACAAATGAGTAATAAATGATAGCAGAAAATACCAATGTCATTATTTCAGATGGATTTTCCATTCTTCATATTAGTAATCAACAGCCAATACCTATCTCAAAATAAGCCTTACAACGCTTTCTCAATAATCAAGCCTCAACAGTAATTATAGAATGGGATGTTATAAATTTCCATCTATAAAGTATTTGGAGCGTATTTGAAGTTGTCTTCGAGATATTGAGCAAGTGAGATTAGATGATATCAAAAAGTTGAGGAAGATTGTTTCCAAAGAAGCTCGGATCAACTTTTTTTCTGATGACTGGGCAAAATATTGTATGCTTCAGTCAATTGTCAGCAAGCACATTCATGTTAATTCCAACAGATATGTATTATTATACTAATTTGTAGTATACAATGAATGCGTTCAGGCGACAGTATAGATAATAACTCATCATGCCCTGCACACGAAGGAGCTGATACGAAAATCGTTTATCATGCTTGTCAAATGAAAAGTTATTCCATCTTCAATATTCATTTCTATGCGGGTTGGTAAGTTTCCCACAGATCCATCTTTATTTTAGCATTATATCATCAATGAACTTCAATGACATATATATAAAAATCATCCGACCAGAGAGGACGAATGAATAGTAAATACAGCTCTCCCAGACTATGCATAATTCGTATTCAATTTTCAACAAATGGACCAGAAAAATAAAACCGAATTGCACCGCTCTCTACAATTCGTAAACCAATATAATATAATGGGAAACCCCCATTATGGCGTAAACTGCAAAAATATTGCATATGCTTGTATACAGCAGTAAAACCCAAAACCGTAAATTTCACTATTTCCTCGATTCAGCAATATAATAGACATTTCAATCAATTTAATAGAGTTCTACATCATTGCCCCAATAACTACCAGTTTCTATGAATGATGAGTTTTATTTAACCAGCCCTTCTATATTCATAAATTTGTATGATAATACTTTGACGAGATCGGAGGAAAATTCATTGTGAGTATAACGGGAATCTTATAGGTTAATTAAATGGGAAAAAAAGAAGCATGTCCTCAGGTACAGTGGAACGTGTAACAGCAGTTTATTCATAAATCGTGCTTAGCACCAAATCAATCAGTTGGACAAATTCCATAAGCGTATTCAACATGCGTTCAAGAATGTGCGGCTCAATATAACTTTAACTTTTATATTTAATCTATATGTTACGGTTAAAGTATTTACTTAGTTAGTATATAAGCTAGTTGGATAGTATACAAACTATCCAACTGCCTGGTTATTTTGATGAAAAATCATATTTTCACTAAAATAACTACGAGTAATGGCTGGTTTGTATACTATCCAGCTAGTTCATAAACTATACAAAATGTATCGCTTAAACTCAAACCACAAGGAAATTACACCAATTAGCTAGCATTTTTGGCTAGTTTGTAAACTATTATTATTAGTTGGATAAAGTGTGTACCTGATATTGGGAGTAATACATAATAACCAACGAGTTGGTTAGTATATAAACCAACCCATGCGAAACCCCAGTTTCGGTCGAAGTTAACAATCAAACCTCAGTTTTATTTAAAGAATAAGCAATGGCATTGCTATCTACTGAAACAACAGAAAATGCTTCCAATGAATCATTACCACAAAAATGCTTATTATGTTCTGAAGAAAACGTAGTTGACCATTGTCAGAATAAAAACAATATTAAAGCGATGAGGGATTCATGCCAGGGAAGTCTAAAAAGGCAAGCACAAAAAATGCTACAAACTTCTCGCAAGAGATTTAAACCAGGAACTGTCGGCATGTCAGCGAGAGTACCCATTCCAGATGTAGATCGAAGTCGGTCAGATCATAGGAATATATTGGGCGTCATAATGAGTGTAGAAGATGAATTTTACCGAATTGGAACTGTTCACGGTGTCCTTAAACAGCTCTATTTCCGCAATGAATTTTGAATATGTAAGCAACAATTTTTAAAGTTGGAAAATGTCAAGACCGACACCGAAATAACATTACGACATATTTTATTGTTAATATTTTGTCACCTGTTATTATTAGTTATATTTCTTTTACTTTTTCTAAAGTTATAATAGGTACCTGTAGCGATCTTACAAGCATTTTTGACTAAGGATTTTGCTATCCTAAACTAAATTAACCCAAGAGAATTGATTAGTTTGTTGAGTAATACATAATAACCAACGAGTATTACTACCAATATCAGGTTCACACTTTATCCAACTAATGTGGATAGTTTACAAACTAGCCAAAAATGCTAGATAATTTGTGTAATTTTCTTGTGGTTTGAGTTTTAGCGATAAATTTTGTATAGTTTATAAACTAGCTGGATAGTATACAAACCAGCTATTACTCGTATAAGCTATTTTAGTGAAAATATGATTTTTCATCAAAATAACCAGGCAGTTGAATAGTTTATATACTATCCAACTAGTTTATATACTAGCCAAGTGAATACTTTAACCATAACATATATATAGGGTGGACCGGATTTAATTGACATATACAGAGATCTCGAGAACCGTAATAGATACCTACAATATTGATTAAATGGAGCAAAACTTTGGTATATT
>CAJUYG010000027.1:0-11178 GCA_910591675.1 Galerucella calmariensis | reverse complement strand
TATTTTGCTTGCTTATAGTATACTTATTGTTATACGTTTTAGCAAACTTCAAACAGTGTTGTGTTTGTGGAATGAGAACGCTTAAAACTAATTTAAACTATTCGACACAATGGACTAGAACCAGAGTAAAAAAAGCTTCAAATATTGTGCGGTTCCAGAATGTAAAAGAACTACGATTAAAACATCTAACAAAACATTTATTTCTATCAATAAACATGCAAAAAAACGGAAGCAGTGGCAGAAAAGCATAAAAATACTTGAAGCATTTACCGATAAGTCAACATAGGTACTTTTTGTGTGTAATTTAAGATTTCATTTTTCTTCAATCAGAAGTACAAAATTTTTATAAATTACCTTATAAAATACGTTGTGTTAATATTGTTCTTATAGCTTGTGGTGTGATTAATGTTCAAAATTATTTAATAAAATAATGGATCAGTACTTCACAAATCAAATTATATTGAATATTGCTTTTTTTCAAAAAACAGGTAATCTTTTTCAGCATATCATCAACAAAACTGGCGTATATTATATGTTTTAAGAGAAATTATTTTATTTTATTCCGGATCAGCTCTAACAAATATCGCTTTTTTTACGAGTGAGAAGCATGTGAATCGGAACCTGATGTGAACATTTGGAATTAATATTACCTGCTCCATCGGAATAAGTTTTCCTTGTTCTTCTCAACATTGGTGACTTAATTTCCACTACTCAATCATCATGAATAGTATCTGGAGAAGCTCCTATAATTATTGGGTAGTCTGCAGTTGAAAAAATTCCAATGTTTTTAAATTTTTTTGAAATTCGTTTCTCAAAAATTTTAAGTAAGTTTTCTTCTAAATCTAAACCTCTTTCCATTGCTTTTGTTTGGGAACATTTGGCCTTTAAAGTGTTTTCTACAAGGATCCCGTCATAGGTGCCACACACTTAACGACCATATCGCTTACTTGACAGAAAGTTTTAAAACTATTGTAGTCAGTTGTTTGATTGGGGTGTAGGGTCACAAATTTATTTTTTAGCCAATAAATTGATTGTTCTGATTGGTTGAAAAAATAAAAAATAAGAGGAGTTAAAGCATTATCGTAAGTACGATTAAAACTATGTTTTATTTATATAATATATACTTACCAACCATATTTCGACGTGTGGTCGTGAGAAAATGATATTTTTATAGTCGATTCCTAGACATATAGGTACATAACCTCAAACTATTTAAGAATAAAAATTACCAGCATAGAAGTAGGTACTTACATTGAAATGGTCTTCACAAACAAAAGTAATGCCCTTCTCATAAGTGTATTTTTGCTTGCGCCACCAGGTAATGTAACAAATATTTTGTCTGGAGTTTCAATAGACGTTGATTTACACACTGGAACAATGCAATAATTGGAATACAAAGTTTTTTTTTCGGCTTTATCCATTTTTAAAGCTTTCAGAAACAAATTAGGTCACAAGTACTCAGAGCGTGAAGCACGAATAAGGACGTAAACAAATGACGTCACACCATGGGGCAGCCATCTTTATGACGTAAAGCTCGTTTTGGCGGACTTTCAAATTTTATGATTTTCAAAGTCGTTTTAAAAGTAAAGTTTATATTTTTTGAAAAAATAGGCATGCAAGGTGTTAGGAGACCAGATAAAGCGTCAATACCCACCAATAGCAAAATTTATATTTGTACCCTAATGTGTTTGTAGTATCGGTTGTTATGGGCAACGAGCGTTTTGCCATTTTTTACGCTCGGCGAGCGTAAAGTAAATCTCCTCAAGAAACGTCAACTTTTCGTTGTCAATGGCAAGCAAAAAAGCCTACTTTTCGTTGTGATTGTAGAAAAAACATATTTAAGTTAGATTTTCAGTTATATTGATTTAATTTGAAACAGCCCATACTTGTTTGATTTAACAATCCAATTTTGTAGCATGTGAATTTCAATTTACCTGTTTTAAGAAAAAGATACAAAAATTTCCACTAATGAAATTTTAAATTATTATATTTTTAATGATGATTTGAATAATTGTCACTTTGGCTATAGAGAACAAGAATCTATAAATATCTTGGAACTTGATCAATTTAAGAAGTTATGTAATATAAAAACCACTTTCTAATTATTATTCAATTAATGACCTGGGTGTTACCAAAACTATGATTTTTAATTATAATGCAATATATTTATGCTTTTTAATGAATTCAACCTAAGTCCACATTCGACGAATTTCATATGTCTCAATATTAAATCATGTGATACATTCGATAGAACAATATAACAAATGGAATAATGTCCTCACTGTCTAATTTTATTTGTTCATTTATCAAGCGTCATTTCCGCAATTCAGATAACTAATGGTATATTATGCAACAAAACTCGCTATGGGTGAGTTTCATGATATTGCATACGAGAGTTTTAATGACCCTTACACATATATTTATTTTAAGAATATTATATATAATGAATATGGTTTTATATTTGAGTATTGCCCCAATACAGTGGATGGTTTCAATTTGTTATGTAACTATTAAAGTATTAAAATGAACTTTTGAAACATCAGTTGGTGTTCTTTCATCGAAATTGTATATTTCTTAGGCTGGGCAAATTTAATGACTTACAAAAAGTTGTTCAAGGCTTAAGTTGAGTTAATTATGAATTTTAATATTTTTTCAATTTCTCGACGCTACAATCAAATTTATAAAAAAATGAATAGGATTTTTTCTGTAGAGCGTTTTATTGGCTATATAAATTCATCGTAATAAACGATTTTCATATATTTTTTGGTTTATTCGTATCAAATTGAGAATATTATGATGATTTTATTACTTATATTCCATGATTTGGTGGAATAATTATATTCTCAATGTAAAAACTATTTTCAAATTATATGTTCACTACCAAGAGGAAATAAGAAAAAAAGTATTGTCCAATTCTTTGGATTCATAGAAAACGTGAATAATTAATCAAATGGAAAAGTTAAAAATTGTGAGTGGGGTGGAGCTAAAAATACCAAATGATCCGGGTAATTCAGGAAGACTACCGACGAAGTGCACCCTTAAGCCCATCAGAAATATCCAAAGCATATAATATATTCAACCAGATCACTGATAATTTTGAGCTATTACACACGGTTGATAACAAGGAAGCTAAGCAGCACAACAAAAATAAACAACCATGGAAAAAACATCGAACCGAGGTCCCCAGTAGCCTCCGAGATAAGTGAAATCTCCTCTTGGAAATACATCGAATCCTTTTCAAACTTTTCGGTGAAAGAGTGTACAGAGTGACAGTCAGTCCAATAGGTTGAGAGTCTACACGAAAGTACATCGAAAGCTTGGGAGACACTCATTCATTCATTCATATCTTTGAGCTGTGCTCAACAGCCCAGGTACTTGGAATGCATATTTGTACCATTTCAACTGCAGGGATTTTCAGTAGTTTTGATAGTTTTATCATTTACTATCCAAAGTCTACCCTCCGAGCTCTTGTGAGTTCTGTCAGAAGCAGAGAATGTGGGTGAGTGATTTATCGTGTGATCCACATTCTCGGCATATGGGCTCACTAACTTCACCTATTTTGTGCTGATGCTTCCTCGGGGTTCAGTGTCCCGTCCAGGTAGGTATCTATCTGGAATGATAGTTCCTTTTCTACCTTATTTAGTGAACTTTTTGTATTGAGATAAGTGTGAAATCACGGAGAGTCTGGATGCCAATGGAGTAGACATAAATCAACCTATGGATGCAAGGATATGGACGAAGCAGCTGGAGAGTCACTGGAGAAACGGGTAGAAATACACGGAAGCACCACTACCTAAACATAACCCGTGGACGGAGAAAAAGAAAAACTATACCGACATCACTATTAGAAGTACAGGAGACAAGAGGGATCTTAACAGAAGAGATAGTGAAGATTTTCCAGAATCTCCCATCCCAGGGCTCATCCAGAATAACCACTCCAAAAATTCGATATAAAGAAAATGTTGAATTCAAACAGCATGTTCGCCAAACTTAACGAATTCATAAGCCTGAAAAAATGACTGATGATAAGAGATTAATGTGACGGAATGATTAAGGCAATCAACAAAGTATACAAATGTTAAGTCAATGATATATCTCGCATCATTCGAGAGAATACGAACCTTATTTGCTAATCATCACCTGAATGTGTGACTTCTATTTGACGCGCCTAAATATTTCTGTAATGAAATGGAATATTTGCAGATGTGGGCTTCAGTCTTGTAAAACATTTAGGAGCTATGTGGCAGTTGATGAGGGATGAACATTTCGAAGGAACCTTCTATCCTTCAGAAAACGTCTTTCAGTATGTGTATACAAAAAACTATTGGATGGGTCACCGCACGTCACACTGAGTTACAACATTCTCCCTGCCTCATATAATTACAGCATACCCATCACACCTGATTCTAATTTAACTGCTCAACATATTTTGAGTCTGGTTTCAAGTTACATTTGTTCATGACAGATTATTGAGTTTGTAACAACTTAACTGGACGCGGTAATTATTATTATTTTATCATTTTCGACAGTTAGCAATGAAAAAAGAGCAAGCATATTTGCAGATTTCACAAACTAATTGAATGGGTGGAAAAAGTTATATCCCTCAAAATGATTCAACGGATAATATGCTGTTTCTGTTGCCTAATACAAAATGTGAATTAGTTAAATAAAGCCGTCATAATGATGCGCTACGACGAAAACTGGTGGGTAAACTAAATAATAAATGAGTGCCCATATTATATCAGTTTCCTTAGCTGTGCAAAGAATGCACACTTGTCCCTCGTTTGTGGAAACTCTTAGAAAACGTGCCAATTCTGGACGATAAATCTACAAGATGTGTTCTCAGCCCTTTTTTTCGAGAAGGTAAACCTTTCAGCACTCCTTGAAAAATACCATTGATGTGTCTTATAAATAAGAAAAGACCTAGTTTTAACTGGGCTGTGAGACATCCATTATTTCACTCTTGTGACATCGATCTCTCTCACTCACTTTCGTCATGTCACACATTTTTGTACATCTGGATTCAGGGACGGTAAGGTTGTGAAAAGACTACTCCACAAATAATTATCCAAGCGTTTGAAAAATGTTATTTCCACTTTCAATGATGTATACGGGAAATTGTTAACCTTGAGTGGGTCAGTAAATTATATTGTCGATAAATTGTACAAATGTTTTTTTTTTTATTTTCTTTGATGGAGTATGTTTCATGATTGGGTCTCAATATTTGTTTTTATCTGATGTTTCCCAATTATCTATCTTCCGCTGTAGAATGATTTGATATCTGTTCATATTTGGAGAAAAAAATATCGATTCATTGTATTGGCCACACTTTCCGTTGTTTTTTCAACGTTTGTCATCATCATATATTGTTGATTATATAAATTTTCAATCCTGTACATGGAAATGGTTTTGTAACATGAACAGTAGATGGAGGTGACCTTTATTAAAGTTTTTTAAAAGTTGTGTAACCAATGCGTTTGATTCTCTGCTTAATAAAATACAAATCTCCAGCTTTAGTTGGCGTTTTTAATGAAGCTAAATCGACATTAACCAGAAAAAACTTCCGTATCACTATTAATAAATATTTCCATAGTTGACCTTGTTATTCAATATTTTTTGGTATTGATCAATATTCATGTTGGATGGATATCTTAATAATATTTTCATCTATTTTTCTAGAAAGGAGTCGGAATTTTAACAGCAAAACTGTTGGCCGGGATCTTGCCGGCTATAAGTGTGCAGGTGAGTACATGTAGGAGATTCGTACCTTCATATATAGACGTAGTTAAATAGTACAAATGAGATACATGATTTTTTATTTTATGATTAGAAATTATCCATGCTAATTGTGTGAAAAGCCCATATAAGTATTGGTGAAATATAAAGGTTAAGAAACACGTATTCAAAAATCTCTCACTACCGTACTGCACGATATTAACCAGTCAACTACTATGTATCTTTGTTTTCAAATGGGCCGTTACTTCATGCCACGTCCTTAACGCATCTGATCTGATAGGTCATTTGTGCATCCTCCTTGAAGTTCCTCTTACTACCTCAACCAGCCTATGGTTCAAGCACAAGTGATAACGTCCCTGAATGGGACGGAGCACGGCACTGATTTACGGCTTGATCATAAAGCCGAGCAATCCGAAAAATGCTCCACCGTCTCATCTTTCTGTTTGGCTTCGACATAAAGATGTGTGATGCCTCATCCTATGGAGACATAGGTTTCGCTGGGTCATCGTTAACGTTAAGATCTTCAGGATACTGCAGGAGTCACTTCAATGGTTTGCAGTATTTTGTTTCATCCCACCTTTTATCTACTCATCATAAGTATGTTTGCATGCTACGATTGCTACTGCTGAAATTATTACAATTATTACGAAAAAATTTTGAGCTGCTGCACTATTAGTCATGTCATCAGCCGTATGGTTACTTTCAAACTTTCCTTGGTCTTTGGTCCACGACAGTTTGTTTGTTTTTTGTGCGACAACTAAGGGATGATGACATTCTAGAATTATACAAGATAGGTATGATACTTTTCTGTAATCAGAGATATTTTCGAAAAAACTACGTTGGTATATTTGTTCATTCACACTTCAAGGTTTTGTAGAATCCGAGTGTACGCCGCATGAAGGACCTTGTTTTTGAGCAATCAATGTAAACATATTAGAACTAGTTTATAGCCAGTACGGTGTAGATTCTCATGGAAGGAGGAAGCATAAGCAGTACTCATACACTTCAGCAAACGTTGAAGGAGCTGCCAGTTTTTATCTTTGTATTATCTACTCTAAAACGGGTGACCTAATTTTTTTTTTCATTTTCCAGTTTATATAGAAACCTATTATTCGAATTTATTCCATGGAGTTTTTCCTCAAGACCTTCAAAGACTGATTGCCTACTGTTGAAAATGATTGTTGATCAGATTTAAAGTATATTCAAAGTCATTTACACTTAATATATTCTCATGGTCTGTTTTACAAAGTGAGGATTATAGTAAAATTATAGATACCATACCCATTATCAAACCTTGCATTGTAGATGGTTGGATTTCTAATCAAAAACGAACAAACTTTATTGTTTTCAGATCAGAATTCGTCTAGACTATTTTTCTTTTGTTTGGTCTTCTGACTTTGATACATCTGAAGTAAAATTATAGACAAATCAGTATTATAAACTATTCATTCTACATTGCTTCCAAGATGCGTCGTGATCTCCTCTGCTACTTTACAAAGTTGACCTATCGATTCCACTAAACAGATACTAATTTTATTTGTTGCTTTCCGCAGATATAAGTATGAATACTCAGATAAGCGAGTTCAATCATACTTTCTCAGTCCATCCTTTCCAGGTTTGGGAAGAATATGTAAGGTACAGGCTCCAGTTTATTATTGCAATTTTTTGCATGGTTTGACTGTCTATTATCAAAGTATACATTATTTATTGTTACTATGACTTTTTTGCTCAGCTGGGCTTGTTCTTATATGTCATGAAAAATGAATATATGTATAATGTTTTGAATTAATAAAATGGCAAACCATCTGCAAATGCATATATGTACCAATTGTTACCCAATTCCTTTATTATGCGAAATTCCACAAACAATCGGAAATCCTAAATCTTTTAATTCATCTTATTGCTACAAAAGTAGATATATTCAGTTGATATTTCCATATTCTTTCAAAAGTTGATTGAATGAACTCTGCAAAATTTTTCATAAGCTAGAAAATATGGAACTATTAGCCCAAACAACTTCTCTACAAACTTGGAGGGCACTTTTAGATAACTCAAATGCTGATATCGTTGAAAGTTTCAGAGTTCTCAAGTATGCCATTATAACTATGTCGTATCGAGTCTCAGTCACAAAATACTTATATGTTCACATTCTTTTTCCTTATTGATGTGAAATTGTTTGTTGTATTGAACAATTTTTTTTCTGCAAAATCATCCATTATTCAAGTATATTCAAAAGAATCACCTTCAGTTATTGAGATTGCATTTGTGTATGATTTTCGGACAATACCGCAATTTCACAACCTTCCAAAAGGTTTACATAAATTAACATTTCCTACACAAAACATTGGAAAGTTTCATTTTCTGGCCACAAAACTAAAAAATGTAGTACAGTATTTAAGCATTTTTTATTTGAACTGACGTTGAAAAATTCCATTTTTTAGAATGTTTTGGAATTTCATTCCAGCTCTGGAACAAAAACAAATTTCACATATATAGGCTACTCCACTAATAACAGACAAGGATGAAAGCGAGGAGGCTAGTGACGACATTGGTTTTACACAATGATATTCACGTAGAAAGGCAAATAGAGCGGCAAGTGTCTCAATGCAGCATAAAGATACTCCGAGCGACAAGGCTATATCGAAATCTTCATTTCTTTACATCTCGATAAATTCCGATGACTCGTATTAAGTTTGATAGTAAATAAATCAATTTGCAAATGTGTTGAGAACAATATTTTTTTATGAACGGACAGAAAAGAAAAAAATGACCTCTAATTAGACATAGAATAACTAGACACAAACTAACAAATTTATTAGTAGCCATCTACTAATTGATTCAACTATCAATAGTTATTAACGCAATATTAAACAGAAGTTCGATATAACGGAAAAAATAATTATGAAATGGAATAGTTAATGGCCTTGCGTGCCCAAAAGCACGGTGTGCATAGAACAGTCTGTACTTAAATGTGGAAAGGTACAGTTTTCGCACGATAGTGGAAAAATATTTTTTTTTATCAAGAGAGTGAGTTCCGATAGGTCTCCATTCAACTCAACAGTGCTGCGATTATTTGAAGAACTTATTTGGGCAAAATTTGTAGATTTTTTAAATATTCACGAAAATAAATACGTTCCAAGCCATCCTCTCTCCTTCCAGTCTCGCGTCCCTTCTCGAATGTATGGATTCAGATATTGGTTTTTTTTTCCCTACATCAGTTTTCCCACCCTCTTCCCTGCCTTTACCCTGTTAGGAATTATCCCCTCGTTCGTCTGTTTTTTTTGAAATAATTTTCCTGACCTCTTTGGAAAAATACATTTTTGAATTATTTTTTAATATTTTCTCCAATAGCTACGAACACTATTTTGAGTAATTAAAACATCCACGATTCTGTGTCATTAATTTAAATATCAAGTTCATTGCTCAGACTCTTTTATTATTCTTATTCGCTATTGTTCCACTGTTGTAATAATAAATTTGACTGGAAGTATTTTAGTATTTTAACTTTCATTATGCTTCTTAGCCTCCTGATCCAAATACGATGAAAGGAAAGCCAGGAGTTAAACCAGGTGGACTTGACATTGGTGGTTTGCTATATGGATTCTTAAAAACACTCCTAGGAGCAAGCAAAGGAGGGGTAACTATATCTAAATTATTCTTTTTTCTTATTTTATTCAAGCTGCAATGATTTTGGTCTTTTATCTCACAAAATATTATTGACACTGGATACTGTTTACACTACCACTACACTAACACTTCACACTATCTTACTCACGTTTCGATAACCCCCTTTAGCATCTGTTAAAACATTACAGCATAATATCTTCATTTCCAATTTAATATATTCTCCTCTCACCTCATGTATGTTGAGGTGACATTCACTGAAACCTGAAATATTTATTGTGGAGCAACACTTCAAAGCAGGTACACAGTGAGACCCTTATTTGTGTTAAACGGGTCGAATAACTGCTGAATGTCAGTAGAAATCAACGTCGACTTAGCGAAGATTTACAAAAAATTTTAGCAGCAATTTTCCTTCGGAATTCGTTGAGAGGGGTCACTGGTTGTCTAAATTCAAAAAGTTGGGGTACCAGACTTGCTGCTGCATCCGCCATCTTGATTTAAAGGGCTATTTTTTGTCTTTTCAATAACTCGTTTATTTTCAACGTTACACCGAAAAGAATAATTACAAGAGTTGCTTAAAATTGAATTTCCTACAATTTTGGTTTTTATCAATTTTTTCATAGGATCGATTTTTTTTCGATTTATACCCGGAAAGAAGGGTGAGTTTTTGTTTATCGAATATCTCGTTTATTTTCAATTTTACACGGAAAACAGTTTCCACAAAAGTTGTTTGAAATTGAAGTTCATATTATTTTGATACTCATCAATTTTTTGGTAGGATCGATATTTCTCGATTTATACCTGAGAAGAGAGGGGTAAAATCTTATCATTGTATTATCACGTTTCTTTTGAAATTTAGAAGAAAAATTGCTATCAACAAAGTTGTTTGAAATTGAACGAGAACGAGAAGGTCTCCGCTTTCTCTGAATAACGGACACACATTCTACTTAATTGCTCCAATCGCTACCTGTTTACAAAAGGGTCACAACAGCCAGGTATACAGTAAACTCCAAAAGAACGTGACTCCGTGTGAGAGCGGACCTACGTAATTGAAATTTCGGAAGACTTTTAAAAGTGTACCTGTAAAAATTACAGTGTCCGATAAACTGATTATTTACACCCCTCTCTTCCTTTATCGTGAACGTGCGTCACAATAGTAGTTTGTGCAACTAGTGTGGATATGATGGTCATATCGCACGAGGACGAAGTTTGAGCACGACGCCGTAGGTGGAGTGCTCAATCGTTCGAGTGCGATATGGACAATCCACACGAGTCGAACAGTATATTTTTTCTACGACCCATTCAAGAAAAAATCTAGAAAATAAACATTTGAATAAACTGTAATATAAATATAACTTGAAATTAAAAATTTTCAACAATTTTATTCATAATCGTACCAATTCAATTTTATGTCTTCACTAATTTTCTGTGATAAACGTATAGTTTTTAAATGTAGGTACAATTTGTATAATGTTACGGTTTCTTTTTTTGAATATGGGATGCTGTTATAAATAGATGTTGCCAGTCAGACTCCCGCAAAAAGGGTACAGTACCTTTATTTATAATAATGAATATTCTGCTAAATATTTCAGGCGTCTGCCTGTTGTAGTTATCAATATTGAGCAGAATAATTATTTAAAAATAAAATTAACAATTGAAAAAAATTTCTTCACCCGGAATCGAACTCGGGTCTACGTCATGAAAGTCCGGTATGTTAACCATTCGGCTACCGAGATTTATTAAAAGTCCATCTCAGAAGTATTACATACCCTCATAAAAACTGACCTTCATCGGTAGTCCCTTAAATACCCATTTTAT
>CAJUYG010000026.1:800696-812089 GCA_910591675.1 Galerucella calmariensis | reverse complement strand
GACCTGGACTCGATACTTTCATCAACGAATATCATGGATCTTACCAGACTACATCAATTTTTGAGTGGAGCAATGAAAATCAGGGCATTTATCAACAACGAATAACATTAATGTATGTAATGTGATCATCCAACCTTTCATAATGCGAGTAGTTATATAGACACATTATGTTTTTTTTATATATGTATATATATGGTTTTTATTATGAATCTTTACTAGGTTCCCTTATTGTTTGTTTATAATAATATTGTATTTATGTTTTTTTTTCTCTTTACATGTGTGACTACTCATTTTCAGGTCACTCTCCTTGTTCATGTAATGTATGTACGAAGGAACAATAAACATATTATTATTATTATTATTATTATTAGAGAAATTCAACTTCTCAGTTGGCTAGAAGAAGCAATAATTTTATTGTCAACTTCAAAGCTATTAGTGGAAAAAATCCATTATTTATAGGTGTGTATACTTTTATATGAATATTTTTCTGAAAAGTCAAAATAATTGTATTTAAAATGGCACAATAAATCGCGATATAGCCATAAAGTTCCCATTTTTCTTATGATCGCGCTTTGCAGTTTCAATTTTTCCAATAACCGTGAATGGGTTTCTTTTTCAAAAGGCCAAACTTGGCGATGAGAATCTTGATAAAACCTTCTATAAGTGAGAATAGCGCAGGAATAATATCGTAAACTTTACAAATCCCATTTGGAATTGTGACTTTTATGTTCGCTGAAAGCGGATTTCGGCTTTTGGCTTCTTTTTCTCGACTCTGTCTTCGATGGAATGCGGGAAAAACCTTTCTTTAATGTCGACACGTATTCTTTTCCGACTTTTCTTTCTATTCAAGAGTTCTATTATCGCTTTTTTTATTACGAAAAACTCGATCCTTTTATCTTTACAGCTTTTTATTGGGAAATTTTAATTTAAATTAATAATGTTAATTGCTTTTTCTCAAATTTCCCCATTTATATGTTCTACTTCTATAGCTATCTATCTTTAAATAGATTGGAAAATTAAATTATCAGATAAAACCTTCATGAACATTGCAGTGGTGCATACAGATTGCGCCAAAAAATTATTGTTGTCGGTTGGTTGGTATGCGTCATCGATTGTTAATGTCCTTCTAACACATTACGTAGGAAGAAATGGAAAAAAGGCAGGTCTGTGATTAATCCTCATCAAAATATCACAATAATAAACCGTTTGAATGTATTACAAACGTTAACCCTAATCTTTGACTTACAAAAATTTGATTGGTTGATGTTTAGATTACGCGCAAGCGCATCCTATCAATCGCGTAACTTTCGTAAGCGTAACTTTCGTAGCGGCAATGTGTCTTACGTCTTTTTCCACTGTAACACTGACAGTTCTCGACAGGTCTGTACTTTGTTGTTTATGGTCAATTATCATTTATGAAAAGTGAATATTAATCTTATTGTTTTATTTATCTGTATCTGTATCTGTAGAGTGGGGAGGGTGAGTGTGTAGGCTCACAGCACTTAGGCCACATGTGACCCATTGTACATCCTCTCGAGGAGTTGTCCTGTCCTTCTCATTGTTTTATTTATTTAAATAATACAAAAATATGCAAATATGCATATGGATACACGGAAAAACATTAGCATTTTGAAAGTTCTCAAGTATTTTCTGTTAGAAAGAGAAGCTGGTAATTATTAATTTCATAGCCTTTTCGAATTTGGCAGATTTCGATCCTGATGATTTTATTTATCAAATTTAAGGTTATCTATATGTCAAAATAGCAAATAAAATAAACGACATGCCGAAAACCCGGATATACGTCACAATCGATGATGCACACCAAGAAGGGTATTATTTCAACCATAGTAGTGTAGGGTATCATGAAAAAATTAGAAAAATCAAATGAACCGTGTAAAAACTACAGCCAATTGAAATATATGGTCAATTTCACAAATCACCCTGTAAATTAATAAAGAAGAGGATTTGGTACTTTTTAGTAGCCACATGGTATCCTCCCTGAAGGACTCTACATAATATGGTAGAAGTATGCAATGCAATCCGTAATATTTTTGTTTAAAAATTATTAATTATAAGGTTGACTGCATTTATATTAATAATTTATTATAACTTCGTGTTCCTAGGGTCAACTCTCGTCAAAACCAGTTATTTTATGTTTGTTCACCTTATTCTGGAATTGGGCGTGTCCCGTTGGATATTGTATGAAAAATAAATAAATAAAAGTATGTAAAGTTCCTTAAGATTCACTCTGTTTTTTACAAAAATTGGGGAATCATAATTAGTAGTAGCTGTTTACTTACATTTTTTTATTAAACTAGAGGTGGGAACAGTTCAATAAACATAAAAATCAATAATTTTGTTTTTCAATTGAACTATTACTGAGGTTGCAAACTATTTTTTAATAAATAAACCAAGAAGAGTGATAGTGTCTGAACATTCTGTATTTCTATTTTATTAAAATTATTTTTCAATAATCAATACGGTATAATAACATTCTCTGCTTTTGTCACTCAAAATATCATCTCAGTTCCTACACATGCAGCGTTTCTCAAAAAATAAAATATCTAATCTCCCCATATAGGAAAATATACAATAAGGAACAGATCCTATTTTTATAAGGGAACAAATGAATAGCTCCAGGCGTGTTTGACACTTGGCACTCAGTTACTATGTGTTGTTGACTTTTCGGTCAATCACAAATAATGAATTTATTGCTCTAGCTAGACAGTGGCGTACGGAGAAGGAAAAATAATAACAACTGATGTTAAAGTTCAATAGCAGATATATGATCTTATAAACATGTCATAGAGTGAAAAACAAGTAGAATATATCGCTATTGTCCAAGACCTAAACTTGCTATTGGACGTTACAGAGGAAATTCAAAATCTTAGATAAACCTAATTTATAAAATATCATGATACATTTTATACTATTATAACGCATTAAAAAGTATTTGAAAATAGTTTTCAAAATACAATGACCGTTAAATTAAGAAAAAACAACTACTTCTCAAGCTGTATGCTCCGACAGACATTGAATAACTCTTCTTACTCGATATTTATACGACAATTTTACAGGAAACCCAAGAAATACGTATAGAAACAATTAAATTGATTGACCCAAGCCCCCTTACGAACACCACTGGTTATAAAGAGTATCCCAGTCTTTTATTTTCATTCAATAAGGCAGAGGTTAGTTGTTGATTTAAAAAAAGATATAGCCGCTGGGATATATATTGTTTTTTCCCCTTTATTCGTTTCTATATGGATTCTGGTATTAGAAGAGACCTTTAGATAGAAACGTCATATATCTCATTGTTAGTATAACAATAATATTATATGCTATTAGAAAAAGCGGTTTTGATTGTGTCTTTTGTTTATCTTTAGAATATTACAAAAATTAGAGGTCGAGGAGCTTTGTGGGACTCAACATTCAAATTCATAAAGTTTCTACAATAGAATTTGTAACAGATAATAAAAAAAATTTCAAAGACATCGAAGAAAGCAGATCTCTTTTTTATTTCTCTCGCATATTCACAAATCAATATTTCTTATTTCATATTTTATATGGAAGATGATGCTTCGAACCAATTTAAAAGCTGGCTAAAAAATGGCTACTGCTACGAATCAATTTAAAGTTTTCTACATGACGAAGAGCTCTTGACGATTATAAAGCCAAGTTCGATAAGTATCAGCTACCCTCTAATAGATGGAGCCTTTAGTTTCATGTTTAAGGATTGTTCAATGTTTTCAATTTATATTTACAATTATTGCTTTTTAGTTTATTAAAATTACATCAGTTATTGGTGCGTTACAGTGTAACAAAGAACTTATATATTTTTTATATCAGCAGTTGTTAAAATGAAAAATAAAAAAATAATTAAATGAAATATGAAAAAAGAGTTTTTTCTACGACCACATCGAAAGTCGTCTTTTGAGCCTTAAAAAAGCAACTGCAAAGTTGACGTTTTCCGCTATGCTATAAATAAAAGAGAGCTAGTAGTTATTTTAATATAAACTGTAGAATACAATATTTTAGTTGATTCCCTAATATGTTAAAGCATCCAACAGTATTTTCCGTAATAATTTAATGAGAAATAGGAAAATCTAAAAAAATATCTGACATTAATGTAATAAGTGTTGCCTACGTACGTAGGTACAAGAAACTGCAATTTGGAAACCGCTAAGTACAAACAATGGCAATTAATTTTATTTTGATGTGATCGTAGAGAAAATATTGTGTGTATTTCGAGCAGAAAGTGCTTTGGTAGTCTCGACAGATTGTCTCGACTGCCAAAGTACTACTTTCTGCTCTTGATACACAAATAGCTATTCCGTTATTGCGAGTGAAAAATTGGCACTGAAATAATAGAATAGGTTTTAAATTATTGTTATGGCTGAACTGACTCATCTTTTGAATGATCTCTGCGGTTTGCTAGCACTCTCGTCTTTACATTTTTCCAGATTCTGAATAATCATCATTAATCCTTTAGTTTCAGGATATAATTTTACATCAGAAAGATATTTGGCAATGTTTTATCTTTATCTAGTTAGCTCTTTTTACATAACCTAATCTTGCTTACGTCGAGATTCACAGGATTAAAATATTAAAATACTTACCACAATATTGACAGTGACCAAAAAACTATATTAAAGAAATTATACATTAATTCAAGGGTTTTGCTTTGTTGAGTTTTGAGTTCAAATATTAAGCCAATATTACATTTCAGTTCATATTTGTTATAACTTACTCAGTACATTATTGAGTAGATGTAGTCTTTTTCACGATCTAAGAAACTGACTTGACTTGACTTAAGCTTGACTCAAAATAAATACGACCCTGTCAATGCTTTTATGACTCTATTGCATGTCATTATCCCATCTGAGGTCAGGTCAGATTCTCAGATCGTAAAAAGAACTAATCCAGATATTATAATAACATGTTTGAAAAAGAGCAGCTTTAATAAAAAATGTTTTTAATAACAATAAATAATGAGTAAGCAGAAAAATTGTCATGTTCCATAGGGATTCCACTTTACTATTTCCACATTTAATTGAAACAACATGATACACTCTCGAAAATAAGAGTTTTGCTTGAAAATCTCAATTAAAATTTCACCTCACAAGCCCTATATGTCGACGCGAATAAAAAACAATCAAATATGAAACAAAGGGCACAATTAAAACAAAAAGCTATATGAACAAAACTCAGTGCCTGCCTGGATCCCCAGTTAATCACTAAAATGGCGTCTACTGTTTTCCCATGTGTTTTTATTGTGTTGTAAATTAAAACAGCGCCAACAATGGGATTTGGACGAGGGAGGGGGCGAGTTTTGGGGGTGCTCGCGAATGTGTGCGAGTTGCGATTGTTGACGGACCCCGAGCATCCACCCACTCCCCCCGACTGTTATTCGAACAACCGATACCTCCGACTTTTCTCGCTCAAAATTCGTTATTTTGTCTGCTTTTATTATCTTCTCGAATATCCTCTTTCCAATACATCGTGCAAAGGACGGTCTCTTAGATAAGCGACTGTATAAATGAAATCTTTGAACAAACATTTCATTTCAATCGAATTATTGGATAATGAATCATTAAAAATTCTATCAATAACTAATTAATTGCTCTACAAAAGGTCTACATGATCATTGATTTTTAGTATTCTTTCTGTACCATAATTCTCATTACTTGGTTAAACAATGATCCATTTCTGGCATAATTTATCAGGATTCAAAGGCTAACCTAACCTAAGCAACTACGGCTCCTTGAAGTTGAGCATTATTTGTTCACTTTAATGACATATAACCTATAATAGATTCGGTCGAACCTGACAGCTAAGAGTGTATGTATTTTTTTCTATTCTATTCTATTCTAAATAAAATTTGCTGTTAGTGTTAAAATTGTCCAAAATATATGTACACCCTTTCATACCTCATTCAATCCTTTGTCCTTTGCTAATTGTCTTCTGCTAATTTTCCAATAATTAAACAAAGATAACTTTCTATACGTATATTTATATTGATACTATTAATACTTGTGTCGTTATTTTTCCGAAAGGTTACATCCTAAAATTGAGTAATGATTAAAAAAATAATTATACTGAAACCAATTAAAAACTGTGTATATACGAATATCAAGTATCAAAACGCACTAGGAATGATTATTATTGAAAAGGCAAATGGAAGCAGGCCTAACCTAACCTCACTTTGATATAAAGCTAATTGCTACTTGAGGCATTTAATGGTAGACGCCGGAAATGTTGAGTGGCCGTGTCGCACCGCTTACTTCCTGTGACGCTCTTCTCTACAGAGCCTTCTTGATGCGTTTAATGCATCGTTGACTTGATAAACTTATAAAGCTTATACGGACCGCAATTTACCAAAGAAGTCGGTGCTCTCCTTTCTTTCTTCGGCTCTCTTTTTAAACTCTTATGTGTTCCTGTTTGTATACGCGTATTATTATGGACTTTAATTTTTTTCTTTCAAACGAAAGAAAAAAAAGAAATAAGATTCGAGAGGTTAAACCAAGATTGAGTTACAAGCTTGTACTTTCCTTTGACTTTGTATTTCATATAAGTTGGCTCGGAAATCTCATGGTATTTTGTACTCGGGTGTTGAGGTATTTTAGTTATTATATAATACACAGCCTCATGGGACTGTCTGGTTCACAGATAGCTCATGCTCTCGTGACAGAGCAGGGGCTGGAATTTACTCTAGGAACCCAAGGACACAAATCTGTATACCATTGGGTGGTGGTGTATCTGCATATCAGGCCGAGATATACGCGCAGATAAACCTAGACAGAGGTTATGTGGATCGACGCATAACCATATACACCGACAGTCAGGCAGCAATTAAAGCCCTGAGTGGATATACCATCAACTCGGGACTTGCTGACGAATGTCGAGAACGACTTGCTAATCTTGCAAGTCAGAAAGCAGTGCGGCTAGACTCTGGTTTTGAAGGCAACGAAATGGCGGATGCACTGGCTGCGGAAGGGGCGGCAGCTTCTTTCTGCGGCCCGGGCCCGACCCTCGGCCTAACAAAACAAACAATACGCAAGGAGACGAGGAAGTGGCTGAGGAACCAGCACTTCGCTCATTGGAATGCTTTGCAGGGTCCTAGACAATCCAAACTCCTACTGAAGGGATGGACTGATGGACACGCTGGGGCAGCTATTGAACTACCAAGGAGTAGGTTGAGGAAGATAGCAGGACTCCTAACAGGGCACTGCTGTATGAGGAAGCACCTCTACAATCTAGGAGTAGAGGAAAGTTTCCTATGTAGGGGTTGCGGCATAACTGATGAAACGTCAGTTCATGTTCTCTTAGAGTGTCCACACTGGGCTGTATTACGCAGGCGAATCGTCGGAGTCACTGTCATGGCTCCTGGAGACACAAGCAGGCATCCACTGAAAAAGGTTGTGGCCTTTATTGAAGGGCTCGGCTTCATGGATGACTAGGTAGCAGGAATGGCACAATGGGCCCGCCAGTGGCCTCAGTGCCGGAACCGTGACTTCAGTTTGGCTAGGTCAAGGCTCGCCTGCACATTCTGTAGTAGTAGTAGTAGTAGTATTATATAATTCTTATATATGGATTAGGAAGGAATTGCTAGGATTCTCTAGGATTTCAAGTATGTGGATGGAGGTTCCTTTTTCCATGCCACATGATCTACATTTTTCTTCCTTCACTATGTTAAACTTTTCCTGTTAAAACTCTTTGAAAAGTTATACTCTTTAATCATACCATCTTGTGACATGTGCCAGGTTTTCTGCTTTCTAAGAAGTGAGGAGGTGTTTTTTTTAATGATTTCCTCTAAAATTAGTCTGTATCTTGTTCTGAAATACTTTGCACCACCATATGGAGAGGTATGCTCCTTTAATGCATATACAGGGTAGTCTTTGAAGTTTGGAGATGTTTTCTCTCGTTGTTAATAGACTAGTTCAACTACTCCAAGCAATGGCTCCATAAGTAGCAGTGTACATCCCGCTCAGATTACTGCCCCAATTACTCCGTGCCAGATACAGGTTGCTCAAAGAAACAAGAGCTTTGATATTCAGAGAATTACGGGCTATTATACAGTAATAGTTTGTAGGATGCTGTGATACTGAATGAAGCAGCTGACAAAAGTAAAGAAATATTCAAACTGATCAAGAAAATCCAAAAAACGAGATGGATTGGAAATACAAGCGATGAAGAAGATATAGATTTCCTAGAGATGCTTATATTCGTGAAATTATTTTTGTTATCCACTTCTACAGAACATCTGGAAAAATATTGTATTCTTATTCTAATTTAAAAAGTTTATAAAAATATTTTAAAGATAAAAACTTTTTACTTCATGAAAGTTTTTATATCTTTTCTGTTTACGCGAAAGAAAATAAACTTCACAACATTGATCAAAGTTGAAAGGACGTATATGTATGCATAATTTGATTAAGTGAATGAAACGTGAAATAAATGGCTTATTTATTCCAAATGGCCCAAACTAAAATAGAAAAACCGGACGTCCTGAATCGTTAGTAGAATACAGAAAGAACGGAGCCAAAAATGCCCCAATCTCGATACATCAAACGACAAACGGCATTTCGATCCATTGTTGCCATTCTAACCATTGTTGCTAACTTATATTTTATCGGGATTCTACAATGGCTTCGCATACAAGTCTCATTTCCATACGACTGGCTCTTTTCTGCTATGTAAATTCTTTTTTTTTTCAATATACACTGTAAATATTCTCACCTTTTATAATGTCGGACATGTTTTATCGAAGCGAGATGTTAACTTTTCTTTGGAATGTTAGATTAACGCCATTTTATCAAAAGAGACCAATCCCAACACCAAAAATCCTTCTTAAATTAACAAAAACTCTTTTGCAGATATGAAATTATTAATTTTAATAATTTAATTAATGTTTTCTTCAGTTAATTTATCCTGTGACTCTGGTATTATCCAGCCCATTGGGTGTTCGTTTGGTTCTTCGAAAATTGTTATTCTTTTAGCGATCTACTTCCCACAACTTAATAAAAAATATCCTTCCATTCAAATTTTGACCAGTAGCATCAAATCGGAACTATAAACTGACTTGACCGGGAAAAAGGATGTAAAACGTTTTAAAATCGTCAGAATATTGTTATATATAGAAAAGAAAGATTATATTCAACCAATTTATTGTTTTTTAACTTCTAGTTGGATGTTTGGTATACCCTTTTGCTAGGAAAAGCTATGCTATGGAAGGTATTTTGTGTCAGCTGTCTCTATTTTACGTTTCTTGCCTCTGTAGCAAAATTATTCCAGTGCTGTGTCTTCTAAGAAAATAGAAGCTGGAAAGCGTGGTCATAGAGAGATGCTAACAAAAGAAATAAAAACGAAACAAAAAAATCGGAAGAGATCAATATTTGTAGCGTACGGACCAAACGATGATGATAAAGCTGATAATAAGCGAAAATTCTGGAATTAATTGACAGAAACAAACTGTGAATTTTAATATAAAAATTATTTTACCAGGTGGTATTATTGGCGATTATTCAGACTCACACGTTGCTATTGTCAGTGATAGCTTAGTCATCGATATCCAACCGAGTTTTGATTTTGAATATTTCACTTGGTTTTATTTGGTATATTCTTTTGATTGTTGATTGCCTGTAGAGTAGCACTCATGAATTTCTTGTAAATCTTTTTATTTAAATACTTGATAGAGCACGCAAGAATCCTTAACTACCTAGATGATTATCTGATTGGTATTGTAATCAAAAAAATTTTAGTTCAATATAATGATATAATGGTTTGGAGCTAGAGACTTTTGAACACTCAATTAATTACTGTGTATTTTGTTACATTAATGAGTTAAACATGCCACCATAACAACTACAGCTCCGTTCTCTCCAAGGCTTCTGCTTCCAGTTTTGAAGTTTGCAGGCCTTGTAGCTGCTATCTCATTTCAGTAAACTCTTGCTTTGCAGTTCATCTGCTCTGAGATAGTGCTCTTCGCCAGATTTAAAGGAATAGAGTACACGCATATTTCATATTTTGCTTGGATATTAATTTATAATAGTAAATATGATATTAAAGATTACTAATAATAGGAAATAAACCAGTTTCCATTGGAAATGCAGTCGCAGCATTCCATTTGTGAAGGAGACGATATATTTGGTCGTTAAGCACAACTGGAAATTGCACCTGGGAAAGAAGCTGCAAAGACAGGCTACATTATTTACTATACCATTAAGCAGGTTCTAAGAAACTTAGTTTATATGGTTTTGGAAGTTAAAGTTTTGATAAAGAATGGCATTTTTCGCTGAAACTGAAATTGAAAATGTTTCTTCATTTGCTTACACAGTTTAAAAACGCCTTCAGTAAAATAAGAGACTAATTTAATGGGTAAGTAATAAATTTACTTTTGACTTAAGTAGGTTGATGGTATAAATTGATAATCTTATGTAGGCGGTTCGTTCATAAAAACAACACACGCCCGCAATATGGCGTGAAACGAACCTGAGGCAGATACTTCTAAAATCCGAAAAGAAGGCATTTCTCTCGCCCAACAATACAGCTTTCTATTGGAACAATGCGAAGCCAACCGCAAAACGAATTGATATTATCACATAGGTCAGGATCGTTTTTCATTTATACGAAAATGGGAAGAAAACTGTTGTAGTTTTATCTTAAAATATTTTGCTTGAAATATTAATTATTATAGAAAAAATGTTTTTTCCACTACTATAAGCTGTGAAGTTGACAATTATTACTTCTTCTAGCCAACTGAGAAGTTGAATTTCTCTATCAGTGGTTAATAATTTTTTCTATTATTAACCTAGGTCAATAATGGACAAATTCAAATATTTTGAGAATTCAGCGATAGTAGTTCAACAAAAACTTGTGCAACATAATTTTGTATACCCAGGAGATTGTCTTTAACATATTTGCTGCTTGAAATTACCCATTAAGATAAAATTATTTGAATAAAAATACCATTAGTTTAAAATTCGCGCTCATATATATTGAAAACTGACAGTAGGCCGTATTTTGTAGAAAGAAGCCTTACCTTTTGCTTTTAAAATATAAAGCAATTCCTTCAAGGTACCTATATGTATAAAAAAACTGAAGGAAAAGGTTTTGCTTCGAAGGCTTTGCTTTAAAGTGAAAGGTTTTAGGTACGTTTTTCGTATTTATAAAAAGAAGCATCCGCTCAAAAACTAAAAAATTTGCTTCTAAAAAAAGGAATCTAGGTTCACAAGAACTTTTCTCACTCTTTTCAGAAGTTGCCCAGCCAACACAAGCTTGTAAAGTAAACATTAGTGTATTTTTAGGAGTGTTTTCTTGGGTAAAACTGTATCCTTGATTGTGTTTGTTATGGCTAATACAGGAGCAGCCCTGTCACCTGTACCGCAAATGAA
>CAJUYG010000026.1:725179-800686 GCA_910591675.1 Galerucella calmariensis | reverse complement strand
TTCATTCAAAATACATCATTAAAACTTTTCAGACTCTCCTTGAATATGTTGGTAGCAATACCTGACTGCTTTTGTTAGGAATGGCATTGTCACAATCTAAACAATGTATTGTGCCTTTCACAATTATAATTATGTTTCAGTTTTACTTCCAGAGTAGTAATTAAAAATAGAACCATTCAGATTTACAATTCAGCCACATTTTGTTGCTAAAAGTGTTCACTGTCGCAATTAGCGGACTAAAATTTCTATTCGTGTTTTTATTCTACCTAAAAAAGACTTTTTATATGTAACATATAAAACTCACCACAGAATAAAAAAGAAATGTAAACCCTGATTGAACAAAACTTTGTTCAAACACATTGTAGATATAATTCTGCCGGTGGAACACAAGCAGCAATACTTTCTTTATATTTCTATGAAAGTTCTCTTCTCTCACTGTGAGTTTTAAACATAAAACCTAAAGCTTGTAATTTATATGAAATTTACCCAAAGTGAGCGAAGACTCCGATATTTCAAATTCAAAGCGCACTATTTTGGTAACAAAGGTATATGAGCTATCACGTTTGTGTGCGCCGAAGCCAACCGATAGTATAGAAAAAGACAAAGAGCAGCAACCAAGAGGGCAAGCCCCTGTTGCTTCTTCACATTCATAAAAAAAGCAATAACTGCGATATGCCGATAAAATAAAAGTAACGATAGTTACTTGCCACTTAAAAGGTTTGGTTTCATAATTTAATACCACGTCTAAATATGAAGAACTTAGCAGTTGATTATACAGAACAGGGAGTAGGTAGGTTTTTTTTAAAGGAGCCGTTCCTTCGCTGGCACCACCTCAGCCTCCTGGGCTTATTGTCTACAGCCTAATCAGGCAATCCGTTCCCTGTATTAGCTCATACAGGCTCTTTGCTGGTTGGTTGTCGAAGTCTTCTGGAGCCATTTGGGGTCTACCATACAGTTTCTCCCTCCTGTGGTCCAGCGTCTCACAGCTGCATAGTATATGCAGAGCTGCTTCGGTACTTTTTTTGCATCTTCTGCATGTAAGGTCTCCGATATACAGCCCTATTTTGTTCAGGTGCTCTTTGGTGGGAAAGTGTCCCGTAAGTAGCCCCGTTATGGTGCGTAGTTTGTTTCTGCTCATTTAGAGCAGTTCTTTCGCTACTTTTTCTGATGGTTCTTTTATGAATTTCTTCAAATGTATTTGCCGGGCGTGTTTATTGTGTTGTTCTTTTACCCACCCTTTTAACCATGACCTAGTTGAGCATCTGGGAATACCCACAGCTGGTTCGGGTCCGTTCATCAGGGTTGACAATCCTGTTCTTGCGAGCTTGTCAGCTTTTTCATTGCCAGCGATTCCTTTGTGACCTGGGACCCACTCCAGTGTTACACTGTTTCGAGTCGCCAGTCTTCTAAGTTCTTCGCCGCATTTCTATACCATCCGAGATGTTACCTTGAAGCTTTGAAGTGCTTTGAGGGCAGCTTGACTGTCACTGTAGATCCCGATCTGCCTGTTGTTGTAGGCACTCATGTTATTTGCCCTTGTACATGCAAGTATTGGATAGACCTCTGCTTAAAATTCCGTGAAAATAGTTTTTAAGAAAATTTGTAAATTCTTGTTTTTAATTTTATCTGTCCACCTTTTGCCATACTCCACGAACCACCACTGCACCACTGCTAACTGGAAAATTTACCAGTTGTTTTTTGCACTCAATAAGGTAAGATTCAAACCAGTTCAAAAGAATACCACGAGCTCCATAATATTATAGTTTATTTAACAAAATTTCATGATCATTTTAAAAATTATCCAAAATATACCAAATAAAATATGTATTTCACAGTATAAAAAAATTAAATTCAGAATTTTTCTCGCCTTTTCATCGTGTATTCCCATCGTGTGTTCGATATCATTACAAATGGATTTTCTATTCATCGGTCAATCTCCTTTACAAACGATCTGGATATAAGTTAATGGATTTGGTCTTTTCACGTTAAGGGATCCATTTACGTTTTGTTACTACTCCAATAATCCTAGCCGGGCTTCTTCGATTTCGGCCCCTTCGATGTCCACTGTAGATTACTTTTGCCTGCTAAACGAAAAGATATTCTGGAAGAAAAAATGTTTAACGGACACAGAAAGATTTTTGCATACAATTTTTATTCGGAAAATTATTAAAAACTGAGTGTGAGCACAGAGAAAGGAAAGTCACAGATTGTAAGTACCTTGCGCTGTCTCAATAGGGCGTTCATTAATTACGTATGGTATTTGGAAGAATTTTTTTGTCACTTCTCCCCCCTTGGTGATATGTAATAAGATTTTTTTCTAATTTTGACATATGAAGTGACACTTTTTAAAACTGATTGACATTATGAAACGTCTTACTTTTTGTAACTAGTTGCATAAAGTAAAATTTTATGCAATTGGTGACGAAAAATGTATTTCAAAATTAGTGACAAAAAGAATTATTCTATTTATTAAACTGTTATAATACAAGTTAAAAACATAAATTATAAATTAATTAATTATTATAAATATTGATAACACAATTATTGCAATTATTCAAATTAATTCCCGACGACATATTTTTTTCATTGCTCGAACTTGCTGTTATTTGGGAAGTGGCGCACATTGCATTAGATGTTTCACCAAACATTTCCCTCCGCAACAGAGGTAGATTTCCAACCTCCATGCCTCTTTAATTTTAAAATATCAGCGCCACTGTCTGCTAGAAAAGTGGCAGAGCTTCTTCTGAAGCAGTGGCCAGTATACAGAACAGGATTTGAAAGACCAAGAAATTGTGCAATAACTTTTGGCAGACTGCTAAATGTGTTAATTCCCACAGGAATTCTGGTACATTTTCCATTCGCATATTTTACAAAAAATCTGTTGTGTTTAAGAACCTAGGGACGCAACTTAATATATTTTCTTAATATTTCAACAAGATTCGTATTTTCAATGTCTCCAGTGGTAATTGCAAACTGCCGTATAACTTTTGTTTTTGAAGGTGGGATATCAACACGAAAATGGCTTCCTTCGTCTATAACATTTTCATCTGGAAGAAATGTTAATTCTGCTTTTCTGCATGCTCCTGCCATTCCAATAATCATTGCAACCTTAGCCATTAAGTATTCTTTGTCATCAGCTTCCACTAAAAATTTGGCAAAATCTTCTTTAATAAAAACTTTTGACTTTTTAGCACTGTACCCGTCCGCTTGCCTTTTAATATATGTTACCAAATTTGTATATTTTTTAATATCAATATTCCTTTTCAGATTTAGTTCAAACCTTAACATTGAGTAAAGTGTCCATAATGTGGAAACTTTTAGATCTTTCTTACCCTCAAAATATGCAAGTAAAACTTTCTCATTAACATATTTAATTTTCTTCTCATCACACCACGTAACAAATTTTTCGTATGCCAAATCATAAACTGCCTTTGACTTTTTGGGAATTATTGATAATAGAGCATTACCTGCTGCCTCTTCAATATCGCTTGGTAGCTCTTCAGAACTTGAATCACTCATTTTTTAAAAATAAAACTAAAAATATATCAATCTCGCTAAAAACCTTCCGTCTAGACTTTTTTACAAAATGCCAAACTGACATCTAACATGAAGTAACAGCAACAAACTAAATTTATGTTTTCCAAATTTTTATCAATTATATTAAATTTTATTTTTTTATTACTTTCTTCAAAATTAGAAAAAATCTTGTATGCAATACGTTACGAAATGAAATTTTGTGTAACTTGTGAGTTTTTGCGAAACTCTGTTCGTTCCGCAAAAATCTCACGCGTTATACAAAATTAGGCATTTCGTAACTGATGGCATAAATAGCTATTATCAACCCCCTTCCCTAATCTTAAGTGAGATTTTTCAAAATTTGTGTTTTGATAGTGAAGGCGTTGGATTATTACAAAAAAAAAATTTGCTTCCTTAGCTTTATTCAAGACACGTTTTTTATTTCAATTTAACTCAACTTTAACGCAATTTAACATCGTCGCTATAGCCTGCATTGATGAAAACATCAGAAGAGGATATACCGGACAAAAAATGGTTGTTAGTGGTCGGAGGTCGTGGCTCGGTCGTTAGGCTAAACTCAGACGGACCACAGCGACTATTTTGTGTTTTGGATATTAAATAGAATAAAAGTTTCCATATCTTAAAAGCCCTCCCTGTGCACCACCATTTACCCAGCGTCTTATTTAATAATAGAAAACAAGGTAGTGATTATAATTTCAACAGTCAAGATGTTAATGATAAATATGAGATTATTTTGAAGGCTCTTCAATTATATTATTATGCTCTTCGCCACACTCCAACTTATTTTTTTTAATTCGCTAAATACCGAGAACTCGTGTCATAATTATGTTCGAAGAACATGGAGAAATAAACGACTAAGAGACTGCCAAGAATGTTAATTTGATTATTTTTTGAAGCTACTTGTGAGCAATTACTTACACTTCATCAGACCCTCATTAGTTTAAATAACTAGAGGGAGAAAAACCATTTAATGTTTTTTAAGGAACGTCGGCAGGTGTTGGGGGTACTAGGATATTAATTTTTTTAAGGAAATATTAAATATTTGTTTTAACTTTTCACCATTTTATTGAATACTTCCTCTAATGATACTTTTCCCGATGTCTATTATGAAATTACTATAATTATATTCTAAAAAATCAACCACTGCTTTCTGTAATTTCATCGCCACCAAAACACTGTATAATTAATGCCAACCTCTGAGCCGAGATCTTTGTCAAATCAAAATTCCCTACACACAAATCACTAAATCAGTGTTGTTTAGACACTTCAACATTATATTTGGGGGCGATAATTCAATAATCCAAAGCAGTGAATAGAATGAAAAGGGGAATAAAATATTGATGATTTTGACAATTTTCTGAACGGTCGGTATCTATGGTGAGACTCAAACTTTTACTCCTCGACACTCTTCACTCAATTATATCGAATGAGTGGTAGCAAGCTGTGAATTAGGGGGGCGTGCTGATACGTCTGTTAATATTTTTTGATAACAAGTGCAGGTTCGGACTTTTCATAGCCCTGATGTCGTCCAGGTTTGTTATTTTTAGAATTTGAGTAGATGAAGAGTAAAATGTAACCATGTACGCAAAAAATTGCTTCTTTTATCCGATTCCGATTCCCTTTAAAGCAACCATGGCACATAATTTAATTCTAGTGGACAGTCGTCAAAGTAAAATCTTGGATATCAGCCAAAAACTTAATTTTGGAACAAAATACAGCGCATAACTCCTGTTGTAATAACCACCCCGTGTGGTCACCTGGATCTACACTGCAATTAATAAGACCCATGTTAACGTATGGAGCAATTGCTTGGGGACCGAAGGTTCTGCAAGCAACGATTATCCAAAAATTATATCAAATACAGCGAATGGCTTGCTTAAACATCACAGGAGCCAGGAGAACAACACCAACCACGGCAATGGAACTAATTACTGGTCTGACCCCTCTGGACCTGTACGTCAAGGAGGTTGCGTTAATGGCCATGGTACGATTGCGCACGGCTGGTGTAAACCCCGAAGTAGGAGTGGGCCAATAGAGGTTAAGAATATGGCAAGAAGCGCTTACTGCGCTACCTCTGCTGCAAGCAGCCAATGATTCAATTGAACCCAGGTTTGTGTTTAATAAACCCTACAAAATTCAAATAAAACAGAACACACAGCCAGATGCTGCAAATGCAATACGCATTTACACAGATGGCTCAAAAATGAAAGAAGGCATAGGATGTGGAGTTTACTCGAGAGCACTAAGCCTAAGGATTAAGTGGGGAATGGGAAACAATATCAGCGTGGTTCAAACAGAGCTGGCTGGTATCTCAATTGCCACAAAGGAACTAATCAGAAAAGGAATTTCTGGCAAAAACATAACAATCTGCACTGATAGTAGACAAGCCCTATTAGCCTTGAACAGACCACGTGCTATATCGGGGCTAGTACTAGAGTGCCACCAAGATTTAGCTGACGTCTCGGCAGATAACAACATTATCCTGAGGTGGGTTAAAGGGCACGACAGGAGTAAAGGAAATCGCATTGCTGATTCTTTAGCCAGGGAAGCCGCTGGACTAAAAATTCTAGGACCCAGTGACACCTACGGCCTAACGACTTCGACAATTGCGGAACTAGCCAAACGTTACACCCATGCTCAATCCCTTAAGAGATGGGATGGAATCAAAGGATGCAGTTTGGCCAGGATCACCCTGGGCGACCCTAGAAAGCTGGCGCCGAAAAAATATCTGGCGATGACCAGGAAAAACCTACGTTTAACAGTAGGATTTCTGACTTGTCACTGTCAACTAAGTAAACACCACCATACTATGTGGCTAGTGGACACACCTCTATGCAGGATGTGTGAACAGGAAGATGAAACTGTCAGGCATGTCTTATGCGAGTGTCCGGAGTTATCGTTAATAAGAGAGTGTGTGTTCGGTGAGTCTTGGCCTACACCTGCCGATATAAAGGACCTAGTGACCTATCCACCTTCCTGGGAAGGACCCCCCCTACTCTACAGATACAGATACAGAACCTGCAAGTAATTTCCAGCAAAAAAAATTTCTGCGACATGAAAAACGCTTCAAATTTGTAACCGTTTGTTTACTGATACGAAACAACGATAAGCACAGTCAGTTTTTTAATAAAATAATTATTTCACCATGACATTTTCGAAAAAACAGATTTTTAACATAAAAAGTCTTATAATTATCACAAAACCACAAAGTTTGAATTGAAATTGTGGGAGAGTATTCCCAAAAGACCAATCTACTTCAAATGGTTTTTCTTTTTTATGAATAATAAATGTAAAATTAGTGAACATTTTCAAAAAACCACTTTCCGTAACCGAAAGGTACTAATAACTCGACTAATTGGAGCGATAAAACGTTCTAGCGTCCAGTAATTGATTCAGTAGAATATTTTACAGATTATAATTGAATTTTGAATCCATATTTCCAAGCATTAAGAAAATGTCTAATCGGAAAATTGGATTTTAGACAGATTACACTTTCTAGCTGGGTAAATTTTCTCATAAAAATCATCAGCTTATTTGTCCCTCGACTAAATTTACTTGAAAACATGAAAACGTACAGCTTTTCGATATTCATTTTGTTACTGCCTTTTGAATAGCACAGAAAAGCAGATAATGGTGAATCAGAAAATTTTATTAAAAGCTCTGTTACGGCAGCCTTTGAACATAAGCGCACAAACACAAAAGGCTCAAAAGTCGTGACTTGAAGCTTTACATGCCATTAAAAAATCTCTACAAAAGAAGTACGCTGTACACTGTCAAATCCAAATAATATGTTTCATATATGATATTCGCAATTTCATTTTGAATTTCAAAGACGCTTCTTTGTCGAGATTCTTAATAATAATAATGCTCGAAAATCAAATAATTTAAAGGAAATTTTTTGTGGGAATTTATAATCATCAATCAAAAACCACGTTTAAGTTGTATTTAGTAGGTATTTGAGTTCGGGGGTTTATACAGGGTTTGTTTTTAAACTAAGTACCGGGTGGCCAACTTAGAACGGCCGTCGACAAAAGAGGCCTCGAGAAACGCCTGGAAATTTTTTTCAACATAGTAGGTCCACCGTTAGAGGGCGTATTTGACAGTTAAAAATTTAAATTTTCCAAAATTTACTCAATTAAGGAGCATACTAAATATTATAATAAGATTCCTCGACTAATTCCGCATATTTTTAATAGGACAAGTTTAAGTCTATCTCTCCAAATAAGGGGTGGGGGAGAGTGAGAACCTTGTTACAACAAAACGCCTGTATTCCGGTTTTGCTAGACTGATTTTAATAAACTTGATGTTGTTTGGAAGAGCTTTTGTTGAACAATCGAATATTTGTAAATATGAAGCAATCTGATTATTAACATACATGCTAGAGGGCGCTGTTTTATTTTTTTTAAATATTGTGTTTTCTCGTAACAATTTTAAATGGAAGCATACAATTTGAAGTAGGTCTTTAAAAAGTAGACTGAATTATTAATAAAGCACTGCAAACAGCAAGGCGATATCTCTTTTCTATCCAGAGATATCGTAAGAAGCCTGTAAATTGCAGGAATTGTTCTTCCAACGTCTAGAAGGCTGGATCGCGTTAACAGAAATTATTAAATTTAGCCTGAATGGAATGATCTTACATTTGTCTGCAGTAATTTAAACTGTTATCACAATAATGTTATGGTTGCCAATAGATTACCTAAATGTAATGCTGTCGCTACTAACAATAAGAACGAATTTTAAAATAATGTGATAAATCGAACAATTGAAACCTTTAATAAATAACTAGGTACCTACGTAATTAGTGCCGCCCTAGATGTTCGAAATGTCCATCATTTTCAATGCATGAAAACAATCAATGCCGGTTAGAGAAAACAGCAGCTTCAATTTCTGCCCTTGAAATACTTCGTATTGTCTGTTGTATCTTTCCAACCATGTCTGCACTTGTTGCGGGTCTACCGGCATAAACGAGATCTTTAACTCGCCCCCACAAATAAAAATCTGAACAAGTTAGGTCTAGAGCTACAGCCCTTTGAAGAAGATGTCCTCGTATGAGTTTTCTTCAAATTATTAAAAAATACCGTTACTTAAAATATTCAAACTTGGTATAATCGATAAACAGCTACAAACCAGTTGTTCGCTGTAAATAAGTTTTTTTCGGATCACAAGCGTGTCAGTCGGGGGGACCAACAGGTATTTTCAATAAAAAATTTGGGAAATTCAAGATAATTTTCATAAAAAATGTCCTCTTCTTTCAAATCGATATCATGTACCGTTTTCGAGGAAGATAAATTCAAACTTTTGGTGTTTCTTACATAAAACCATGTTGGATAATAAAGTTGTATCTGTAATAAGCATTTTTACCTCATTATTTCCATTCAGTTTACTATTTTTTTTCTAAATTTCCCATGATTTAATTAAAATTCCTCGAAACGCAATCGAAATAACAATTTCATCTATCTAATTAATACCAATTGTGAACAGATCTTCCTGTAAATTAGACCGGAGTGACACAGCTTTTTCTGTTATAGCACCCTTGAAAGCAACAAACGGAATTGTCAGAAGCATTTCCATTGAATTAATCTATTCTAATATCAAATCCATATCAAAAAATCGGTAGCGGTAACAGGGTCAAACAATATAACTCACACTGTGCTTAATTCAAAATGAATTGAATCCAAGAATTACCGCTTCTCAATGACTCTACACTCTGACCATTGTTTGGTGTAATTGTAGCCTCTGGAGTAGTGACTGAACCACCAGGTGGTAAAAGGCCACTTTACGAAGTACCGAACGTATAACCCCTGAATTAGTTGCGGACGTATTGGATAATTGTTAATCTCCACGGGTTGTTATTTTGTCGTATGGACTCTCTTTTTTAAAAGGTGTAGTGTTTTTACAAAGCAACAAATTAGAAGAGAATAGCAGAGTCACTGTTATTCTAAAAAACTGTCTTGACTAGAGCTCGGAAAACGTGTTCTTGCAAATTCTAAAAAATGCTTGAAGCCTTTCTTTAATATTCGTAGGTAGAATTTCATGAAATAATCACAGAGAAATACGAACCAATCAAAAATGCACTTCTTTAACTTCGCGTCTTTCAAATGGGCTCTTGCGCGGTAAATAAATAAAGAATAATAAAAAATTCGATACTTACATACAGTTTTTTTAATAAACTTTACTTTAACTACATTAACTCTTGAAATTTTAACATTTTGTGTACTCAGTACCCAGTACATTTTCAATTTCAATAAAGTACCGTTTATTAAACGAACACGTTTCTCCGGGTACGTTTAGCAAGATTAAACTTGTCTGTATTAGATCATTAGCAGTCGAATCACCGCTTCAATCAGAACCAAACACGCGGAGTTTCTGTTATTGTCTGAAGACTTCACTACGAGGTACAGTAGGACAGAAAAACCTGAAACTTCGAAAACGTTCAAGCGTATTCGTCGTGTGGACAGATTGTCCAGCAGAAATAAGTAGCTGTGAGAAATTCAGCGAGTAAACATTTACGAATTGGCAAGCATAGTTCAAAAAACTATTGGTGAAATGAAGTTGATTGAAAGGGATACAGGTTCCCGAGAAAGCCTACGAAAAATTATGAAAAAGATGGGATTCCATTGGAGAAAAACCAGAACAAACAAAAAGTTGTGGATGGGAAAACAACATATTTGAGACTCAATTTTTTACGCAGGATGAAACGTTATAGAAACTAAGATCGCCCAATTATATGTATATATGGACGGAACATACAACCATTCATGCCTCACAAACCAGAAGGGCTGGACTGATAGTTCAAACGAGGGATTACATAAACCACATATATATATATAGCTTTTAGGCCCATAGCTCTGTAATTCCTCTCCATACTTTTCTATCTTTGGCCTTTTCTCTCCATCGATTCACATTATTTTCTTCCAGGTCTTCTAGTACCATCTCCCTCCATCTTTTCCTTGGTCTGCCTCTTTTCTTCTTGCCTTCCGGAACTCTCCGGAACTGTTATGCGGACGATATGGCCATAATTTCAAGAACAGAGAAGGATTTGGGTGAGATAACACAGAATTTAGTAGAAGCGGCCGCTAAAATGGGACTTACGATAAACGAACTAAAAAGTTAGCTGATGGGACTCGGAAACCAGACAACAAATGACAAATTCAGAGTAGAAACCCAAAAAGCAAAGGGAAAGGAAATTAATCATAGAATCATGAAAGATAACAAAAGTGCAGGAGCAATAAATCACCTATTTCGGTCAAAGCATCTGTTAAGGAAATCAAAACTAAGATTGTACAAGCCTACGATATTGTATAGTTGTGAGACATGGGTTTCAAGCAAAAAACAAAGAGGAAGTGCAATTAGATGGGAAAGGAAAATGTTAAGAAGAATTCTGGGAGGGAAAACAGTAGAAGGGGTGTATATGAGAAGGACTAACGAAGAATTATATAACATTTATCGTGAACCCAAAGTAGATGCAACTATTACATCAAGAAGACTTCAGTGGTTAGGACACATAGGGAGGATGGAAGGAGGAAGCAAAGTGAAACAAACATAAACCACATAACCACATAAAATACTTGCGGATAAAGGAAATTCGGATTTACGATTACCTCCCTATCATCCGGACTTGAATCCCTTAGAGTTAGTGTGAGCTTATATGAAGCAGTACCTATGTCGCTGAAAAAAATGTCACTTTTGATATCAAATGCGAGGAAAACCTGGTTGATGATTTTTTTCATTAATTTTCGGATTATCAATGGAAAACTCGATGTGAACAAAATTTTTGAAGTAATTACTGAATGATCCAGCGAGATTTTTGTACTAATCTGATTTATTCAAGCTAATGGTCCATCCCTAAATTACGTCACTTGAATTTTAGGACTTTTTAACCCCTCCCCCCGTCCTTGTCACAGGTTGTCACATTTTTAGAAAGCCCTTCTCCCTGATGTGACGTCACACATTTGGATTTTTTTTATCCACATATGAATTTTGCGTTTTAGTACTTTAAATTTTAACATGTAACGTCACAAAGTTTTTGATCCCCCCTGACCCTTGTCGCACAATGTCACATTTTGGTGATACCCTCCCTCCCCTTTAACGTGTGACGTAGGTAATTTATGGATGGCCCCTAAGCTATTAAGCAAATTTAATATTAACATAAAATTCCGAAGGTCGCGTAGTTTACCAAAACACTCATTCATTCCGAAGAATCGCTGAGATAACTTAAGACGTTCAGGTCCACTTTCCAAATCTGCTTGTTGCGAGTAAAGCTGAATTATAGTTTGGCAAGTCTATCTGAAGCTACGGGGCAACGGTAAGAGGCGAGGAAACATGGCGCATATCTGTCATAAACGTACGAATGGTGTACGGTACCTAATTTACCAAGTAAAATTGAAAAAACAAAGGTCACTGACAATACCAACGCCACTGGATAAATCAATATCAGTCAATTGACGAAGTGAGAGGAAAGAACAGATGCACGCGCTTGCCAATAAGAAGTCAGCTTTCGATAAAAATCACCAATTATGTAATTCGGAGGGTGTGGTCAAAATTTGGAAAAGTGTTCATCTTTTAATATTCATAAATTGGAAAAATAATGTTGATAGAAAAAATCCAAGGAAAAAAGCACATTAAAGAATTAACGTTTAATCATATTGTTAATAATAAAAAGTCCCTTTTCTAATTATTAGCACTAGATACTTAGCACTTTAGCCTTTTCATAGCTAGACGTGGCAATATCGATTGTTTTTGACTGCATTCCTTTCACGGCTTCAGATAAACTTTCCAAAGTATACCTCGTATAAAACGATTAATTTTAAAAATCGATTATACCCGCGAAATATTTCACGTGTACTTCAACATTTTATACACCCATATATTTATAACGTTGAAAATTCAACGGCAAGTATTTTCGATTTTGTCTCAATCCGTCACGCTGTCGACATTAAATGATTTATCGACTATTTAATAGTTTTTTTTCTATTGTACCGAACATAGAAGTGTCAGTTTTGTGTAATTCAAAAATAAACATCGTCTATTGTCGAAGGACTCTATCGAAATAGTAATTACAAATAACGTATTAAGTCCCCGCATTATGGATGTTTTATCATGAACTGTGGAAGTTCTGAAAAACAATTTTCTTCTATTGTCCAAAGGCGGTAAAATGATGATTGCGTGAGTTATGTGCCTTTTCAAGCTGGTAATTAAGTTACCACTAATTATATGAATATAAATATTTATTTGGGATAATTATACTACGAATTAGATACTGAATAGTACATAGGGAATGCTACAAATTCAAATAACTAATGAAACCGATTAAAAATTGTGCTTAATATTAATAATTTCTTGAATCCTCACTAAGCCTCTCTTCAGTCTTTTCATCTTATTATTTTTATCTGAAATCAGTTCTAGACTTGCATTGGAATGTCAAGAAAAACTATAAACTACGCAACAGCAATACTGTGGGCTTCACCAGGCTCTTCTTGAAGCTATCACCAATCCAACAACTAGGTCTAGATTGGTGAAGAATTCCTCAACAGGCTGGCAAGGGACGACAAAGTGTCTCTAATATTGGTGCCGGCTGTGGGCCTAAGGTCACCCTCTCTACTCTACACATGGGTGCAATCACAAAGGATTACATAGGAAGGGAAATCGGGCTAGATATGGAACACGATCTTAAATGGAGGTTGATAGAAGGAAAAAGAGAGAAACTGAACAAGGGAGAAAAGAAACTCTCAACCAGGCTGTTGAAAGTGGGTAGCAAACATTTGAAAACAGTTACTGACACTCCACCAGTTTAAGCTTTTTGAGGTACCCTTTTAGACGGCAGTGTACTATTAGGACTGTTTGTCTTACTTAGTGTATTTGAAAAATTGACCTGTTGAATGTGATGGTCGAATAAATAGACAAATAATTCGAAACAAACTATTCTATGTTTATTTTTGATCTTTACATAACATATATTTTACAATATTTACTCTAATATATCGAGAGTGATTAATAACAAGATATACATCTTAAATGTTTTGTAAGTATGACTAAATACCTCAATATAGGAACAAAAAACAATACGCCAATGGTGTATAAATAGTCCGATAAAATTTGTACAACGAAAAAAATAACAAAACACAAGGGAATTTGTGTTTTTTCAAAGGTTATCCGCTAAACATTTGGAAAACAAAAATGTTTGCAAAGGTTTATTTTGATAAAGTGAAGAATTTATGTTATTTGTTTCGACAGTCTTGTACTTTGAACAGAATCATTCTTATTTTGTCTTCTGTGGCACTTTAAATATTAATTTTACCTCAAATTACTAAAATTTCCAGAATTTTATTGCATGGATCAGCTGTGATGTTGTTTAATCCGCGTATCCATTTATTTTCTTCAATTCCTCAGCTCTATTTGGCTAGTCTAGATCTCTATACCATCAAATATAAGGTAGAAACTCTCAAATAAAATGTTTTCCAAACATATTTTCATCCTTCTGAGGCTGAGGCGTTCATAAAACTGAAATTAACCAGTTTTCTGACAGAAAAAATGTTTGTAACAAAATTTCAAACTCAAAAAGCATAAGCCAACAAAAAATTATAATATAAGATCTGGAAATTTGTGTAAAAATGTCAAAATAGCGAAAGAATATTTTCTTGTTTTCCAAATTTCTAGTCTCAACTGCTTTATATTATTTAAATAATACGTAACTAGATCTAAAAGCACATAAACATATATTTCTGTACACAATACGATATTTACATTTTGTACATCGACAACCATTGTCAAAATGTCATACAATATCTACTGGTTAATGATAAAAGTCAACATCACACTAATTGAAATAAGTAGATAGGTAGGTAAATAATATAATTCAAAATTCTCATCTATAAATTGTACTTAGTCGCGTAGGTTTCTATCCAGTCTGAAATTACGATAGTTCAGAAGCATTGTTGATCCGTTTGAACCAGTTGTTCGTGCTCTAACTAAACCACTGAATACTATAACAATCGGAAGGGTCTCTTGATGGTCTCTTGTCATAGAACAATAAGTACTCGCAGCTTTTGTGCGCAGTGACAGTCTGTCGAAAATAGGATCACATTTCGACGTTTGTGTTCATGTCGTTGGGAAGCTGTCTATGGAAGCTGTTGCCAGCTCTAATTTTAGGATAACAGAAGTGTCATTTAAATTTCTGTCTGACATAGATCAAAATAGCCGACGGAGAAAGACCCTTCCGATTGTTATAGTATTCCGTGACTAAACTAGCTCGTATGGTTGTTGTTTTTTGACAGTATGCCAACAATGTATATAATTTTGAGAATAGACAACTGGTCACTTTACAGCCCAAGGTAGCAATGCTCAAAATCTTCCTGAACTGATTTAAAAAATGTTTATATAATTTATCTACTTTAACAGAAAATACAGATTATTCGTATACATTTTTTTGTATGATGCTATAGACTAAACGTACTAATTTATAAAAGTTTCCTTTATTCCACTAAAAAATCGTCAAATTATCAATACACCTTGATATCAAACTAAAAAAATCTCACCTATTAATATCACTAAACATCACGTTCACATTCTATCTGGTCAAAATATTACAGTAAGCGGTTTCCTAAATTCACTACCAGGTATTTGCGAAGGGTACTGCCCAGCGTATTGCGCCATCGGCAGCAAACCCGCAGTACTTTGTTGCATTGCACTCGACGGGTAATATCCCTGTAGAGCGCCCGGAGAAGCTCCTGCAGACGATGTTGTTGTTGAACTCGACGAAGAGCTACCTTCCAGTCTATCTTGAATGGGTTTTATATCCGGAGAGTCCGATGATCTAGGAGAACTCATCGGGACTTGCTGGCTGTGTTGCTGTTGTTGTTGATGATGGTCTGAGTACATTTTACCAATGTCCAAGCCTAGTGAACAAAATTAACACAAAATAAAGATAGATAGTTCAATTATTACAAGAATACTAACCGTGAGAATAACTCCTGGAAGGGTCTGGACTATACTTGTTGGCTATGTTGGCATCCATATACATTTTTGAAGATTCAAAGTAAGCTTTGGTTAGAGCGGAAGTAGAATCAAGATAGCCGCGTTCCAGGTAGCTTTTCGCAGAAGTATCCATGTATTTTGGATCTGAATACATGGACATGGCAAGAGTTGATGGTGGCATATATGGCGAGCGGTATTTGTCGGCTTCCATGGAATATTTCATTGCGTCCATTGAACTTACAACCTGAAACAAAGGAAAATAGGTCAACGTTTTATACTGATGGATGTAATGATGACCGAAAACTTGTCGGAGACACCAGCACTAGGGATAAAACTCCAGATCCATTTTAGGAGGAAAACGTGGTTTTCTTCTTCCATTCCACGGAATCTTAAAAGTTCTATTGGAACAATTTAGAAATAATAATCTTACACGTCGTATACATAAATTGTCCATTCACATTCTCATTACTTAAGCAATAATAAACGAGTTTTGTTATTTAATTTCGTTATAGCTACTAGTTTTATCAGAAAAAATTTATGTATGAAAAGTTTTGAATGCAAAAACATAATGAACATGCTACCGCGGTAGTCGCAAGAGCTCGTAAACCTTCTAGTTGATCACCTCACTTGACTAACTAAACAGATAAACCCGTTGATTTTACAATCGAAACACCCTAGCACACATACATTACATTTTACAGGCCAGGATCCAGGATATGTAGCTCAAAGATAGTCTGTATGCATATATAGGAATGATCCAAGATAAAGGGAATTGAGGTGATTCGCCAAAAGAAATAATAAAGTAGGTGCTGACTCACTGGAGATAAAAAGTTTGTACCAACTGACATTTATGCCCTGTCCTGAAATCGTATTGAGTACCTACTGTATAATTCGCAAACTCGAATTTGGGATGGTTGTGTCTTCAACTATAGCAATATAGCAATATATATGTAGCATTCATAGATTTGGAAAAAGCTTTCGACAGTATTTCAAGGAAGACAGTATGGAACAGTTTAAGAAACAGAGGGGTCAACGAAGAACTAAGGATCAGCATAGCCAGCCTAGACCAATGCACCAGAAACTACATAAGAACAAATAATGCCGAGTCTGAGCAGTTTCTAACTAGGGAAGGTTTAAGACAGGGAGGAGTTCTAAGCACCACCTTATTTAACCTTATACTAGACGATGTAATGAAGGAAGTCAAAGCAAAAGCAAAGAAACTTCTGGTGGGCTACAGAAATCTGGAACCAACCTACATAACAGAATGTGCCTTCGCAGACGATCTAATGATATGTGTCAAGAATCAAACGGACCTGCAAAACAATATAAATCTATGGTATGAGAAGCACTGAAGAAATACAACCTAAAAATTAATGCGAATAAAACAAAAATAATGGTGATCGGTAGAAACAAAGTCCAAACAGTTGTTAGTTTAAGCGATAAAGAATTAAAACAAACGGATACCTTCAAGTATCTAGGTGTCTTGATAAACAAAGACGGGAAGAACGAAGCGGAAATTAACAACAGGATAGAAAGCGCAACCAAGTTGTACTATTCATTAAATAACACGCTTGTATGGAAGAAAGAAGTGTCGACGAAGACAAAGCTGATAGTCTACAAAACAATATTCAAACCGATCCTGATCTATGGTTGTGAAAGCTGGGTACTCACGGAACAACAGAAGAGCAAAATACAAGCCATAGAAATGAAATTTCTAAGGGGCATAAAGGGCATCACAAAAAAATACCGAGTGAGAAATTAAAATATTAGAAAGGAATTGGAGATCGAGCCGATCATAAACAGTATAGAACGACAACAACTGAAGTGGTTTGGACATATGGTAAGAATGGACAACTCGAGACAAGTCAAGTTGATATGGCAAACCAAACAAAAAAATAGAAGATCTAGAGGCAGGCCTAGAAGGAAATGGGATGATGTAATAGCTGGTATCCTGGGAAAAAGTAACAAGAGAAGGAAGGAAGGGAAAGAACTTGCACGAAATAGAAGAAGCTGGGCGAAATTTGTGTATAAAAACGACTGAAATACTAAAGTACAAACCTTGTATGGACAAAACACCTTAACACCTTCGGGTGTATTAAGGTTTATGATTATGATGTTCTGTCTTCAACTAACACATCAATATATTTGATGATATGCTAATGTCAGCTCCGTCAATGTTACGGCCAAGCAAAGAATCGTCTATCATCACCTCTTTCCAGTAGGAGCAGCTTTTGTACCCTCCGAAGAACGATATATAAAATCAGTTGGAACGCACAAGAAATACAGCACTTGCCCGAACAATGCAAGTTGGAACAAACCTATAAACTCTCTAGACTAGGTCGCACATGAGAGGAAAAAGCCTGAAAGCTGAGGACTAGAACCTTGATTGTTTGTTCTGCAGAAAGCAATCATATAAAAAAACTTGAAGAATATTTATGCAAAATTAAAAGTAGTTTGGACCAAGTAATCACGTTGTCCCATACAAACTTTACCCCCGCCTGCCACTTCCATTAGGGGTGAAATTTCGGAGAATCCTTCCTTATCGGATCCCTACGTCATACAAAGAATTCACCCTCCAATCTCTCTTCGATCATTGATTTAGGCTGTACCTACGTTGATCCGTTATTCATAACTTTTGTATGTATAGAATCATGTATAGATCATCTAATGAAGATTACGATAATAACATTATGGGGATCAAGAGAAAAAATGATCCTCTTCTAAGACTGAGTTGAGTAATTTTACACAGGTATTATGTAGGTTGAAATTAGCAGATTTTCGGTGGTAATAACGCAAGGGCTCAGATTCAGCTACCAAAAATATCCTGCTAGATCTGAGCTCGAACGGTATTTGATAAGACAATGATTAGAAAACTTAATTCAATCAAACTTTATTATACAAACTTGTAGAAATAATGTTTAGAAAGAACAATTGTTGAAAACACAACTATTAAAAGATTGGTACAGTAGATATTTGCTGTTTAATTCTGTTTTTGACATTTACAATTGTCAAATTGATGCAACCGCAGCGCGTAAATGCCAGCGCTGCTACGTCGTCACATTTGTCAGTTGTCAATCTCATTTAAACACCTTAAAACCGTCGCAGATCTGTCTTTACTACACAAAAGTTACTTGTTAGTATCTATTCATCTCTTGTAAATTATTGGGTATTCTAACAATTTTGAACTCAATCCTATCCTGACAAATATGGTCGAGAGTCGACAAAAATTAATAGTGATAATATTTTTGTGGTAAAAATAAAAGTATCCCAGTCATAAAGCGACCGCTAATCCTGATTTAGTAAGCTTCGTGGCCTTGATGAGATATGCATTGAATATATTTTCTATTTAATTTTGTCGGGTTTCTTGGATGCTTAAATGGAAACTGAAATAATGTTTTTGTTTTGATAATAGATTGTTGTATGGAAAAGGCAATTATATTTTTTGCTTTTTGAACCTTTGTCTGCATTGCTCTAGCGTAAGAGCAGCTGCTGGCGTGTTTATTTTGTCTGGCATTCCTTGCAGTTGGTTTCTTTTTCATTCCCTGGATGACCTAGGACCTAGCTTCTTTAAACTTAACATTGAAAAACGTTTCTTGAATCTCTTTACCCGTTGAGTTCCGTAAGGTATTAATAACTCATTATTTAAATTCCTTCCCATTTTTTCTGCGCAAATTACATGTATAATTTCGTAAATTGGAAATGATTTCTGTACAAAAATTTGAAATTTTTCTCACATGTGAGAGGACACACAGAGATAAGGCATGTGGATGATGACATTTTCAAAATGCCAACAGACCACATGACCACCAGATATATCTTTCGCAAGAACTTCGAGATTGTCATCAAAGATCGAAAGGAGCTTGAGGAAGAGAACGCACCACCACTTAGTAGAGCGAATGAACTGATCTGGTATACAGACGGATCAAAAAATGAACTCGGTACTGGAGCGGGCATATACAGCAAGACGAGCAAATATGAAGGAATCGTCTCGCTATGAAAATACGCATCTGTATTTCAAGCAGAGGTCTATGCAATACTTGCATGTGCAAGGGCAAATAATATGAGAGCATACAACAAAAGGCAGATCAGAATCTACAGTGACAGTCGAGCTGCCCTTAAAGCACTTCAGAGCTATAGGGTGACATTTCAGCTAGTATGGGAATGCGGCGAAGAACTTAGAAGACTGGCGACTTGGAACAGTGCAACACTGGAGTGGGTCCCAGGTCATAAAGGAATCGCAGGCAATGAAAAAGCTGACGAACTCGCAAGAGTAGGATCGTCAACTCTGAAGAACCTGCTGTGGGCATCCCCAGATGTTTAACGAGGTCATGGTTAAAAGGGTGGGTGGAAGAACAACACAATAAACACTGGAAGAATACCACCAGGCAAATACATGGGAAGAAATTCATAGAAGAATCATCAGAAAAAGTAGCGAAAGAACAGCTCTCAATGAGCCGGAACAAACTACGCCCTACATTATGAAACAGCTGTACTATGATTATGTGTATAACACCAAAGAAGGCAAGATTAGTGAAGGAAATTATTCATTTGAAAGAAGAAAACAATAAATAAACCTTCTAGGTAGTGATGTAACAAATTGTACAGGAAAAAATACAAATCCATAGTACACTTTTATTAAAAAGCGTAGACGATTTTTCAAACATGACGATGGAGCGAGTTTAGTGAAAGAAATGGCGCGTAACGCGGGGATATGTTTAAATCGTTAGAGTCCTTTGTCCGAGATGATCTATGTCCTAAATTGTCCTGCAAGGTGCTGCTCTTCGCGTTCACAATGCCATGACGTATTACACCGGTTCTTTGTGGATGGAATTTTCAAGTTTTACCGTGCCGTTTTGGAGTATGTCACTCGTAAATCTTTTTAATTTACCAACGCGACTGTTACACAATTTGAAAAAAAAAACAACTTATAACTGGTAGGAACGAATAAGGAAACTGGAACGTGATGAGGTGATACATAAATACGGATTTATAATGTCATATAAGTAATATTACTTGATTGAAAATGTTAATTTTAAGTTTAAATTGATCAAACATGTCCTCAAAATCGTCTAGCTAATCAGTTAGGTCACCGCGACGACGCAACTGCGAATCTAATAGACAATTCCAGAACATATTTTTTTCTGGTCGGCCATATTGTTCTGGAGAGCAACAGATCAATTGGAGTTGAGCATTGTGTGTTTTAAAGCCAATACGTGTCATGACCTACCGGTATACTGTTTAGCAGATTTATCTGAGACCGTGAAAGGAATGCAGTCGAAAACATTCGATATTGCCACGTTTAACTATGAAAAACCTAAAGTGCTAAGTATGTAGTGATAATAATTAGGACTTTTTATTATTAACAATATTAACAATATGATTAAACGTTAATTCATTAATGTTTCCTTGGATTTTTTCTATTATCATTATTTCTTCACTTTATGAATATACCGCAAAAGTCGTTCTGACATTGATTATTTATCATTTAGTAATATTAGGTAAACTACTAAAGAAGAATCCAAGAAAGCTTATAAAAATTTTACCGAAAATCTTGAATCTGACATTAAAAACAATCCTAATCGGTTTTGGTCGTTTGTTAATTCCGCAAAGATTGGTTCCTCTATTCCTGCTCAAATGGTATATGAAAATTTTGAATATAATGGCCCACAGGAGGTGGTTGATGGATTCGCTTCATTTTTCTCCGTCGGGCACCTTCTCTCATCACGACAGTCATAATAACAGTCACAATATTTTAAGTATCAAAGAATTTTCTGAAAACGAAATTTTAGTGGCTGCTAAGAAACTTAAGCCCAAACAGACAAATGGACCCGATTTAATACCGGCCTTCTTAGTCAAGGACTGTGCGTATACTTTGTGCAAACCCCTCTATAGAATTTTTAATCTCATTCTCAATCTTAGGAAGTTTTCCGATTGTTGGAAGGTTTCTAGGATTTGCCCCATATTTAAAAAAGGCTTAAAGAATGACATAAGTAATTATCGTCCAGTAGCTATTCTAAACAATTTCGCCAAAGTGTTCGAAATAGTCGTCCATAATAACCTTGCGTTTCATGTCAGTAATATCATCATACCTATACAACATGGTTTCATATCTGGTAGGTCCACAGTTACGAATCTATTTTGCGTAACCCAATTCATTTGTGAAGTGCTGGAGAAGAAAAGTCAAGTTGATATTATCTACACTGACTCTTCTAAAGCTTTTCACAAAATTGACCATAGCCTACTTTTACATAAACTTAATTTATTTAGTGTAGATGACATGTTAATTGTTATACTTAGTTCATATCTTAATGATCGCACTCAATATGTTCAAACTTACGGATACAAATCGCAACCTTTTCTTCAAATTTCAGGTGTCCCACAGGGCTCTATATTGGGTCCCTTACTATTCAACATTTTTATGAATGACATTACCGAAGATCTGGATGCTGACGTTGATAAAGACTACTGTGAAATAAACTCCGTTAATGACTGCTTAAAACTTCAGAGAAACCTTAATTTGGTCAATAATTGGTGTATCAGGAACAAGCTTCCTATAAACCCAAATAAATGTAACGTAATGTCCTTTTGTCGGAAAGAAACATCTATCCAATTTGATTACACCCTGTGCAACATTGTCCTCGACAGACCAGATGTCCTGAAAGATCTGGGTGTTCATTTTGATCAAAGGTTATCTTTTGTTCCTCATATACAAAAAACGGTCTCTGCAGCATATCGGTCGCTGGGTTTCATAGCTAGAAATGCGAAATGTTTCAAAAATATTAACACATTGAATATTTTGTTCTCGGCATTTGTAAGATCGCAACTGGAGTATGCATGTGTTATTTGGAACCCGAATTATGATATTCATGTTTCCGCTTTGGAACGAGTACAAAGAAGATACTTTAAGTCGGCTTCTTATATCTTGGACGGTCTTTATCCTGTTAGAGGCACACCTCAAGAACACTTTTATTCTCGTTTTAATAGCAGTAGTTTACTTCGTCGTCGCTCAATGCATTCAGTTATGTTTTTATATAAAATTGTTAATTATATTTTTAAATGTTATATTATTGTATCGCTACTAAATTTGAGAGTTCCTAGAACAAATTCTAGAACCAATAGCCTTTTCTATAAATTACCACATAGGACAAACGCTCACAAATTTTCACCATTAAACCAACTTATCATTGAATACTCCTCGATTGAGTCAAACATAGATATTTTCTGCACAAATAATAGACTTCTTATTGGCAAGCGCGTGAGTGTGTTCTTCCCTCTCACTTCCTCAATTGACTGATTGATTTATCCAGTGGCGTTGGTATTGTCAGTGACCTTTGTATTTTCAGTTTTACTTGGTAAAATAGGTACCGTACGCCATTTGTTTATGACAGATATGCGCCATGTTTCCTCGCCTCTTATCGATGTCCCGTAGCTTCAGATAAACTTGCCAAACTATAGAAGAGTCCAGCTGCCGGTTAAAAGCTTACAGAGTTTGGATAATGGTTTTTGTTTAAATTATATTTAGGTATATAGCATTTATAATACTTTACCCTTTTTATTTTATACGAACTGTTGTTTTTTTTTCTATATTTTTCCGTCCATCAGATAAATGGAAGCAAACTGACGGAAAAGACTGATATCTTTACTGATTTGCACTTTTCACCCATTTCCCAAACTTGAATAGCTTTAAAATTGATGTCTTTTCGAACAAAAGGATAACAAATTGATGATAATCCCCCGAAGTTTCATGTACAGTTCGTATTTACTGTGACTAACGGAGTGTGAGAAAGTACCGGCTGAATCAAAATATATGCCGAGTCACTTTTTGTCCGAGTGGCAATTAGAGAGAAATGACCAGGTGGGCTTTCTTTATACTTTAACCTAAAGTATAATACAGTAACTGTTAGTTGTATACATGGAATTGTATTTAAGATAAAGACCGGTATATTACTTTGTTAATTTTAATAAAAGTAGGTGAGATTCATACGTTTAAAGAGTGTTGAAGATAACCTGGATAAAGAGTGCATCTTTCTGTCTTCAAAACGAATAGTTTTTTGTGAATAATTTACACAAGTACGACAAGAAATATGAGAAAAACAGCTTGAAAGAGAGAGAAAAAATAATTGTGCGCGCGCTTCGAGGCGTGTACTTAGTTCCAGAGGCTGGCCGAATGTTGATTTCCCCATTGGATTGGTTTATTAATTTATTTTAAACTCTACATTGTACTTATGTGTAGCTTGTTGCTTATGCATTTGTGTCAAACTGTTTGAAAGTTCAAAATTCGGCCAGCCTCTGGAACTAAGTACGATGCGCGCGCAAAATTATTATTTCTCTCTTTTTCATGCTGTTTTTCTCATATTATCCCTGTCGTACTTGTGTAATCAGCACGGTTCGATAAGCTTTTTCACAATCTGTATGTATCTACCATGAAGAAACAAATATTTTCGAAGGTAGCCTTGCGAAGATATAACTCTATTCAACCTACCACAACTTTTAGTACCTATTATGAAACCAGATATGTTACACAGTGGTTAGCGTTTGGTGTACATATATTATTAAAACTGTAAATAGAGAGAAAAAACTCAACCAACACCATCAATACACTTATTTGTTATCCTTTTATTCGTTTTCAATTATTATGTAAGTGAGAATTGGATTAGAAACGCCAAAATATATACGTTTGTTTCTCTTGTTCGTGATAATTGTGTGTATACCTGATTTTTGCTTATTTCACTGATCACCTATGATGACTATTGTTATTTAAAATCAACAAACTTTAATGGCTTTGTGGTTGCTACGTAGGAAAAAGGTTTTAGAACATTCGAAATATTAACGTACATGAAATATAGGTTTGGAGTACTGTAAATAAGGACAAATATATGTTTCACCTTTTGGTTCAAATAAAAAAGATTCTTTTTGAAGATACTAATTTTTTTAAATCTATTTCAAGCCAAATTAAATGTAATAAGCAATGGAAAGAAGCAAGTAATGAAAACAATAAAGTTATTACAAACACTAACATTAATTTCAAAGGTTTAAGCTTCCTCAAACTTGGAGGTGAGTTTGTGGAGCTATTTTCAGCGTTCTTGTGCCTCAAGTCATCACAACCATTTGTTATAAGCTGCAAACAGTGGCGAAGATGCTCAGTACAGTAGGTCCTCCACTTTTGAACAAACTGCCAAGTAGGTTAGGCTCTATGTGAGTGGGGCCTTCTCGCCAACTCCACTGCGACCTTTGTTAGGTCTATTGTGGCTCACCCCTACGGATTACAATTCACCCCACAAGCCTGTTCTTCTGACGAAGTCCATGGTTGTATTTAGTGATACTTTTTTGAAGTCGTTCGGCTTTAAGGTACTAAAACCGAATATATTATACTTTACCCTACCCAAGGCTGGGCATGAGCTTCGTCCTCCAAATTACAGAACCGACAGTCCGAGGTCTGAACCAGACTCATCTGCTTTAGGTGGTAATTTAGTCGACAATGTTCTGTAAGCAGTCCTGGCACAATGCGTAGGTTTGTTCTACTCCATTCCAGGATCTGCTTATTTTTTGTACTCGAAGGGTAGTAAATGAACGCTTTCGAGTGAGAGAGCCCCACTACGTGTAGGTTTTCTTCTCCACCAAGGTAGCTATGGCTGATCTAGCAGTGCTTTCCGCAATGCCAAAAAATGGTTCAGATCCGCAAAACAAAGTCTCTGGTCCCTTTTTTGCCAGAGTGTCGGCCTCCTCATTGCCCAACTGCCAAGTAACTTTTGACAACACACATTAATGACATATCTGTAAATACGACCTTTGGAGCTTCCGATGTACTAGAAGAAGCAGTTGATGATAGAGATTACAAAAAAAATATTATCCTTTTCTATAGATATTCCAAAATATAGTTACCTGTGATGGAGCCGCTAATCCTGCAGACATTGCTGCAGCTGATTGTTGTGCAGCTGCAGCTGCCGCCGCCATAGATGCAGCACTAAGCGAACCATAAGCTGCCGAAGGGTTGTAGTAGGATGCCATGGATTGACTCATACTGCTGGCAGCCATACCTGTAACAATAAAATGAATCAAAATTTTATTACACAAGTAGATGGCGGTAATATTGACAATAGTTGTCATGCAGAAGATGTTAAAGAAAAGAAGGTGAAATACTTATATGAAAACTGGAATATTTCAGTATAATTTTAGGGAAAATATTTTGGAAGGATATAATTGACCTTTTAGTCTTTCAATAATGTGTCTGAAAGTCATTGATTTGCATATATACGTTCACTAGATAATTAATTAACTTGAAAAAGATGGTAATTTTCGCGGCGGACAACTGATTGATTGTCTTTAACGATGATACTCAATATAATTGACTGAATGTTACGTTATGCAACAATTCCATTATTGGACAACCTTGAAATATATACTGACGCCTCTTTTGGCATCTTCAATATTTTACTTCAATTATTTATATTGATTTGTAAGATTTCTTTTTGTATATAATTGGATACAAGATAATGAATTTGTCGACAGCATATTGATTATTTGATTATGATAAATATTTTCATATTCGTGATTCAATTTAATATTGATTAAATAAAAAATTACGTTGTTTTTTGCTGTGAGAATTGGACAGTGTTTAAAAATTAATCTTGCTCTTTACCGAGCTTGAAGCAAGATATAAACTTCTTGAAAAGAGCTGTAAATTATAACAAATATTACAATTTACTTGAAATATGACAGGAAATGCGGGCGTACATGAACTGCGGACCAAAAACCATAAATGATTTTTAAAATTTGTCATGTGTTTTTAATGACCCATGAATTGCGGACCAAGTCGAAAGGGCCACCTGAAATCTACCTGCCCACTAATTGGGAAAAACCTATACTTTTATTATACGCTATCAATAACTAATCTACCTGAATGAATATTTAAAATATCCAAAACTTCATTATTTAACTGAATGTCTTGTCGTCAGCATCAAATAAATATGTCGGTATTTGAGTGTTTAAGTGAACGAGGAAAACCTTTGTTAGTGTTCCAAAACGCAAAATTTTCTTTCAAGAAAACATTGAAAAGCGGAGAGAAGTTTTGGACGTGTACCTTCAAAAACTGTACTGCTAAAATTTTCACGGTGCGCGAAGAGAACGTTCTTTCAAGGAGTACACTGAACCACAACCATACGGTGGATATTAAAAAACATAATCGACAAGTGATTTCGAATAGTGTTAAACGTAAGGCAGCAGAAGATTTATCGGAAAAACCTTCAAAAATTTTACATTCGTCGTTCAGACAAAATCCAGGGAATATGTCAACCATCACAGCAAGAGATGTCAACTACATACGAAATAATATTTACTGCCTTAAGCGCAAAAACCAACCACGATTACCGAAAAGCCTAAGTGAAACAATAGCCATTTTGGAAGAAACCGACGTAAAGAGTACGGAAGGTGAGTAGTTTTTATTTGTGAACAATTTAGAGAAGAAAATTGTGGTGTTTTCTACAGAAAGTAACATGACTGCATTATGTAACACAGATAAAATATATTTGGATGGCACGTTTTCCTACTGTGTCAAATATTTTCTGCAATTATTCACAATTCATATAGAGCGAAATGGCTATTACATTCCTATAGCATTTTGTTTGCTTCCAGACAAAAAAGAATGCACGTATAAATTTTTGTTTGATCTTCTCTGTGAAAGGTGCAATACAATTAATTTACAACTTAAGCCTAAAATAGTGACAGCAGACTTTGAACAAGCTATACATAGCGCAGTGGCTGCGACATGGAATGAGTCAAAAATCATTGGATGCCGGTTTCACTTGGGACAGGCCTGGTTTAGAAAACTACAAAGCATTGGTTTAACAAAGGAATATAAAGATGAAAGTAGTGTAATAGGGAAATGGTTACAATATAGTTTTGGATTGCCGTTCTTGAATCCAAGTGAAGTAGGAGATTGCTTCTCATTTGATGGAAGAAATGCCGAACGACGAACGTGTTAGGACATTCGCCGATTACTTGGTAGATTTTTATATTGGCGGAGATGCAAGATTTCCTCCAGAAATGTGGGCTGAAATGACAGACAGCATACAGAGAACAACAAATGCATGCGAAAGTTTCCATTCGAAGTTTAACGAAAATTTTCATTCTTCCCATCCAACAATATTCAACTTTTTAAATATATTAAAACAGTTTCAAACAGATACGATTATTAAACTTCGATCTGTCTCCGATAAACCTAGAATACGCGATACTAAAGTCAGAAAGCGACAAGATTTTTTAACTACCAAAATTTTTCAATATGAACATAAAGAAATTACTAGATATAATTACGTGAAATGTTTGTCCTATATGTATAAAGTAAATAATAAATAAATCTTGGATTTATTAGTACCTACATCAACATATTTATACATTTCCTATATCCCATATATTGTATAGACTATAGTATTTTAGTTGATTAATAAACATATTATAAGCAAAATGTATTTCTTTAAAAACTTATAATTTTCTTATTCAAAATAAAAAAATATTGAAATGATAATGGTTTACTATTCCCTAATTTTTACACCTTACCTTTACCCTAGTTGTATAAACTTAAGCTTAGTCCGCAATTCATGGTTTTTAAAAGAGGGGTCTTCTTGGTTTGGTCCGCAGTTCGAGTACGGAATTATTAAAATCAGGTAATCGGTCCGCAATTCGAGGCCGCCGGAAATGCTGTACTTTTGCGTACCTTTTATGTGATAAATAAAATATAAGGGAATGCTCACAATATACTCATGGGCTTAATACCTAACATTTTACTACCGCCAACAAGACAAATCTAAATGAGAAAAAAATTGAAGTATTTTGTCTCTTTGCAACTTTTGTCTATATATTATGTATGAGCTGAATATTCTGAACGTTTGGGCTGGAACATGGGAAGTCAGTGTATTGAGTATAAAAAAGACAGTGTTCAATTGAAACTTTTTGTAAAAAAGGTTTATTAGGTATTATTAGATAAACTCGTTCAAAGGTCAACAGATTATTCAAAGCTTCCTCCATTGAACATAATCAGCAATCTTTAAACAAACATTGTAAGGTTGAAACAATGCAAAACAAAACAGTGTAGATGGAAGAGTTGGCATCGCTATGCGTGAGCCACAATAATTTATGGAACCATATACACGCGAGGTCATTTTAGCTAAAATATTATTAAACGAGATCTCCTTTCAGATATATACGAACCATTATAATAGATCAGTTCGGTTTCAATGATGATACATAAGTCAATTATTTAGATATGTGGGTGATAAAAATGAGGTTTTGTTTGCTAAGTGAATGTATTAAAGAAAATAGTTAGGTGTGTCGAGTTCTTTATCACAAACTGTGACCATGATGAATGATAACCGATCATACAATATCCAGCCAAATTTAAATTGATGGAAAATATGTAGTCAGGATGGAGTGTTGGTGTTTTATACTGATAGATCTAAAACTCTTAGAGAACTGCTAGATCACCGGAGAAAAAGAGTTTTTCCAATAAGAATCTAGTGAAAACAAACTTAACATTAGCGGTACAACCAAACCTAAGGGTTGAGGTGACAGTGACAGTCAAGCTGCCCTTAAAGCACTTCAGAGCTCTAAGGTAACATTTCGGCTGGTATGGGAACGCGGCGAAGAACTTAGAAGACTGGCGACTCGGAACAGTGTAACACTGGAGTGGGTCCCAGGTTACAAAGGAATAGCTGGTAATGAAAAAGCTGACGAACTCGCAAGAGCAGGATCGTCAACTCTGATGAACGGACCCGAACCAGCATTCCCAGATGCTCAACTAGGTCATGGTTAAAAGGGTGGGTAAAGAAACAACACAATAAACACGTAAAAGAACCATCAGAAAAAGTAGCGAAAGAACTGCTCTCTATGAGCAGGAACAAACTACGCACCAAAACGGAGTTTCTAATGGGACACTTACCCACAAAGGAGCACCTGAACAAAATAGGGCTGTATAACGGAGACCTTACATACAGAAGATGCAAAAAGGATACCGATACAGCTCTGCATATACCATGCAACTGTGAGACGCTGGACCACAGGAGGCAGAAACTGTATGGTAGACCCCAAATGACTCCAGAAGACTTCTACAACCAATCAGCAAAGAACCTGTATGAGCTAATACAGGGAACTGTAGTCAGAACCACAATAAGCCCAGGAGGATGAGGTGGTGTCAGCGAAGGAACGGAAAGAGTCCATATTTATTTCAAATAATTCACCAGTTGATATTGCGGGATTACTCCAAATGATAGTTACCGTTGAAATAAATAAAGATTAATTTATTCTTCATTAAAAGCAATCCTAAAAATTACACTATCAGTTGTATTTTATGCATATGAAGAACGCCGAGTTCTTTCAAAAAAGGAGTGGCATCACGCTTTGTAAATCGATTGTCGCTTTTATAGTTGGTATAAAGAGAATAATGATTATTGCGAAGAGTGTAGGTAACAGTCTAAAGATATAACAGTAAAATATTTGTTACTTTATGCTTCATGCAATTATAGAGTCAGCGATTCTTAGTATTCAGTATTGTTTCCTTCTTTCTACCTTTTCGTATTTCAGTTTTTCCTTATTCTCTACTCTTTTTAATATCTTCGTCCATATAAATGTAAATTCCGCTGTGGAACATATTCTTTCGAGGGCATCCAACAATAATAGGGAGATATAGTACCCTTTGGAAACCTCCAATTTTTAAGGAGTTCGTACTTGACATACACTAAGATCCACTTAGATAGTTTATTTATATAAATTTCAGTTTTTTGATGCATGGCAGATACGATTTTTGATTAAAGCATCCTTCTAAAAGCTATATTAGTTTTTTCTCAGTAAAGTTGATAAATTTAAGTTCATGGACGAATATATTACGACCCGCTAAATAATTTTGTAGCTCTGTAAGTGCCTACATTTATCCAATCGAAGAATTCACGGCGATAAAACGATAATAAACCTCTGTTTCAATAGGGACGTCAACACAAAACGTCAATGTAATATCTGAAGAATAACATTAGCATTGGTTCGATAATTTTTTGTTGTTGTCGTTTCGATGCCTTCAAACCAATTAAAACTTTGTATAAAGCGACATAAAGTTTTAATTAAAATCAAACTGTTGTATATATACCTGGGCAGAAATTGAAACATCCTGCACGAATGGATAATTGTTAAGGAATATTCACAAATATAATTAATTTTTTGCAGTTGGTTTGATTTTTGGAGTAATTTTTGTATTTTTAGGAGTGTAAATTGACTTCGGGGGATAAAAAGTATTTTTATTTAATGCAGAGGGTTTGTAATATTGTAATATTCTCCTTTCGTGTACAAAGGCACTGTTTAAAACAGTTTGTATACGTTTGTTACTTCCTGGCCTTCTCTGAAAATCTCTTACGTCCCCTCCAGCTCTACTCTACACAGATCTATTTTGGTTGATCCCTTTTTATAATCCAGAGTGTGCTACAGTCATTTTCTTTGAAGTTTCACCAGACTGGGAACCCAAAGCTTCAATTCTCTTGACGACATCCATACCTTCGACTACTCTGTCGAAGACGACATGTCTGTTGTCCAACCAAAATGTCCAAAATGTCTAAAAAACCCTCGGTAAACCTATTTTGCTGCTGAAGTTTCTTATACTCTTGTTGTTCTTTTGATGGATCTGATTGCTGTTGGTTTTTTCTTTGTTCCTAAATAAAACGATTTCCATAAAATTTCTAAACTTCTACTTCCACTTCTTCTTCCATTTCAAGCTTATATTTTTATAAATTTTTTTTTCATTCATATAAACTTTTTTGAATATTTCACAGGCCATGAAGGCATAAGACTTAGTTATTTTTCTCTGTTCTCCATTATGTTTTGCCACCTCTTCCCAGCTCTAGTCCTTTTCTACTGCCTCTATCCACTTCTTCTTTGTCAACTTTCTTTCACATCCAGTTCCTCTTCTAAGTACTTCGTTAGTAGCTCTGTTATTCGCCAGTCTCTCTATGTTCCCTTTATCGCTTTATCCCTTATAGTATTTTTCTCTTCCATATATCTATCTATATCTTCTTATTTATTTATTCCTCCAAACTGTTGATGAAAGAACAAACATTTGTATCCATTTTGATTGAAATCATACCTGACATTGCGAATTAAACTATTTTGCATGAACTTGACATGTTTGGAAAATACCTAGTAAATGCACTTGCATTTCATAAATAAGTAAGTATCTAATAAAAGTTTTTAAAATACAGTTAGCATCATTAGTTACTTTCGTGCGGTAAATATATGCTTTTGCAATAAACCATTGTCAAATAATAATAATAAATGAATAATAGAAGTGACATTTATAGTATCTATACAAGCTATTATTAACAAATCAAACAAAAAACCTTTTATCCTCAATTAACAAAAATATGTTATTTAAGTACTTTTCTAAAACAACACTTGATATTTTATTATTAACTTTATCAATTTACTTATTATTATAATTATCCCACATACGTCATTAGAATGTGATGACATGAAAGAATCTCTAAATATCACCAATATCACTAAATTACTATTGGATTACGATGAGCCCCTTGCCGATGAGTGTCAGTGTCGTACATATACCACAAAAATTATTCAGACCATGCCAAACGCATTTATATATCTTGCAGGAGCAAAATTATTCTGTGCGCATGGGGGCGGGCTTGCCATCACGTTGGAGCTTGCAGTATACTGCTTGATTTCTCCACCGAATGAAATAATGATTTCGCGCAGTTCTTACTAGGCACGTCCAAAATGGCGTATTTTAATTTCTCAAGTGTGCTGTAAGTTACAAAATAAGTCTTAAGGTGGCGTTAATTGGTTACAAATATCAGTTTTATACAAAATTTCACAGAGCTCCTCTGCACACTGATTTTTTTGATATAAATTTCGGTTAGGAAGGATTATTCAATATATTTATAAATCAGAACGAAGGTATGGAGTAAATCATCAGTAAAAAATTAACATTTCCATAGTTTTCAACTAAAAAATCGGATAATTTTGAAATAGGTGTTCCAAAATGCTTTCGACACGTCACTGAACTCGATGAAAACGTCTACAGATCGATATAAAACAACTTTGAAGATGTCTCGGTGTGGAACAGGTAAAATATTAGACATCTTGGCGTGCAAAGTCTATACTTGTCATTCTCGTTTATTAAAGTTGTTATTTAACGAACATCTTGCCTAAATTTCTTGCGATATTACATAAATTTATTGCCGTATTTTATGGATATGCAAAACGGCACAGTTGAATGCATAAATAAATAGGTGAATTAATTTTCTCGCTGTTGTTTTTATTGTTAAATCGAATGCGTTGAAACACAAACTTAACACATGTGAGTGAGAGTTGGAAGTTTGCTAGTGAGGTATATAAAGGATTTGAGAAGTAGTTCCTTTGTAGGAACCACTAGGACTAGTAAGCAACCCGCTCCACTAATCTAACGTATCTATTTTACATTAAGCTAAATTTGCTATGTGGTTTATTAACCAAATGTTGTCACTCTGTTCTTTCGTTTAATTTGTACAGTTTCAAGTTAGTTATATTATCATTTATGAGGTATTGAGCTATATCGAATGATGTTAACAACTTTAAGGCTTCAAGATCAACTATGGTGGAAAAATTTTTTGACAAAACCATGGGATCGTCTGCTTAAACTGTATAAAAATAAGATTCTGGGCTGATAAAGAGGTAGGGTGCTTTAGTAACATGTTAAGTTATAAAGCAATCGGTGAGAATGTTGGTGATACCATTTACTAGAAATGTGGGCAGGTATTGTATCTTCAGGTTGTTCAAACCTGGAAACAGGGAAGAAGACAGTAAGACATTTTAAGCAGTTCTTGTGTAGGGTTGAAGGAATCATTGGAAGATGAAAATATGTCAGACAATTTGAACCAGCTTTTTGACTAAAACAATCCAGAAACAAGATGGTTTGGATAACAATCCGCACTGATAGTAGACAAGCCCTATTAGCCTTGAACAGACAACGTGTTATATCGGGGCTAGTACTAGAGTGTCACCAAGATTTAGCTAACGCCTCGGCAGATAACAATATTATCCTGATGTTGGTTAAAGGGCACGACAAGAGTAAAGGTGAACGCATTGCCAATTCTTTAGCCAGGGAAGCGGCTGAACTAAAAATTTTAGGACCCAGTGACATCTACGGCCTGGCGACTTCGACAATTGTGGAACTAGCCAAAGGTTGCACCCATGCTTAATCCCCCAAGAGATGGGATGGAATCAAAGAATACAGTCTTGCCAGGGTCACCCTGGGCGACCCTGGGAAGCTGGCGCCGAAGAAATATTTGGCGATGACATTTTTATAGTAGGATTTCTGACTGGCTACTGTCAACTAAGGATACACCTCCATACTATGGGGCTAGTGAACACATCTCTATACAGGATGTGTGAACAGGAAGATGAAACTGTCAGGCATGTCTTATGCGAGTGTCCGGAGTTATCGTCAAGAAGAGAGTGTGTATTCGGTAAGTCTTGACCTACACCTGCCGATATAAAGGATATGTCTTCTAGTGACCTGTTCACCTTTCTGGGAAGGACAGGATTGACGATGACCTAGGAGGAGAACTCCTCGGGAGGATGTACAATGGGTCACATGTGGCTTAAGTGCTGTGAGCCTACCCTCACCCTCCCTACACTACAGATACAGATACAGATACAGAAGATGCTTTGGATACCTTTCCAGCTTGGAAAACGAAATGTTTGCCAATTGAAGACGTAGTGGAAGGAAAACGTACGTGCAGCCTAAACTTAATTATAAAAGTGAAAATTTATTATCTATTAAATTAATTAGAGTATATTATATAGTTATCCTGACATTGATATCTTTTTTATGTTAAATATATCTGATTTTTAGTGTTAACAAGACTAACAAGTCTTGTTTTTATTTTTTAATATAAACCCTTTCATGTTATTTTGTAACTAAATAATAAACTGTTTGGAAAATAAACGTATCACAATCTTTATGTGTATAAAACCTGTTCAATTACACCACTCAAAATTATTGAGCGAATAATCATATGAAATCTAAGAAATTAGTAATTTAAATAATATTACATAATAACGTGTTTGTAGAGTACATTAACAGCAGCTGGAGACGAATTTTTTATATCAAAATAATTGTAAATAACGTTCTCGTGAATAATTTCAAATGTTGGTTAGCGTTAAGTTCTCTACAGGTATCACTTTTATCGTCAGCTTGTATTTTGGGTTGTAGCGATTTCATTTTTAACAGCTTTGATTCAGTGGCGAGTGTGTTTTGGGGATATTTAGTTTAACCCAGAATTCTGTCGTTAGTCTTTAATATTACCAGCTCAATTCGATCTTATTTCAGCTATTCGTATCCATTCATGTAGTTCCTTGACAATTTTCTCAATTTTAATTAGTTTTATCGAATAAATATGTAAGTTAACGATGCTTAAAATACAGTTTATAGAATTTTCCACCATATCCAACATTGGATCGAGCACCTGTCAAATAATTGCAACGTTAACATTACATAGGAAATTCGAATAGGCGATTACTATAAATATTAACATCTTTTAGATCACTTCTTTCAAACACACTGCAATACCATAAGTAGTAGGGAACAGTGGAGTTTGCTTCACACTACACCATTCTGCCCTGTTAGACATAGAAGTCGTAACTGACATAATCGTTGTTATGAGATATTCCACATTTAGTGAAATTTGTTATGCCATCAAAGTGGAATAATGTAGTGAAAATTGAGTTTAACTTTCATTTAAAGGACGCAAAGCAGAATTTAATCATCCAGAGCACTAACATTATACTGGTTTTGGTAAGCAACAATAAAGCGTATCTACAGCAAACGTGAGTAGTTGTTAGAAACTTTATTGAATAAAAAAACAAAGAAGTATTGAAGTGTTACAAAACAAATAAGTATTTATAGGAGTATTACAAAACCTAGTTTGTATTTATTATCTCAGCCCAAAAGCTACCATTGATTTCAATCATCTAAATCTCGAATTTCCGTTGAAATAGGAATATCGTCCCAAAATTTTTTTCTATTTATTGGCATTGTATCACAGATTTTGGATAATATGAGATCTCTTCTTTCTGCGGTGATTCTTCTTGGGATGTGTTTTGGTGGACGGTTTTGGCAGATAGCGCCTCTTTGGCGCATTTTATCGACGATAATGAGCAATAGTTGGCCTGAATGATTCTACAGGGTGTACCAATCTTACGACAAACTTCGGTATATGGGTTATTTCTCACATCTTCCTAGTCGTACTTGTGTAAATCGTATGTCTCGATAAAACTTTCCACAACCTGTATGTTGTTAGGTAGGTATACTATGAGCCCAACCCAGAATAATTGAAAGAAAAATATGAATCGCTCATCGACAGTTTGAATAAAAGGAAACACCATTAAAGCTCTTTTAGCGAAATAAAATTTCCAATCTATACCTACAAGAATAAAGTCATCATTTTTAACCTGTTCGTAATCACGCATTTCAAATAGGAAATTATACTTATATACATCTGTCACTTACAAGCATTTCTGTCTTCACCGTGGCGGTCCAAAAACGTTATAAATCACTGGGTATACTCCAATCTAACCTGTCAAATCTCCGGTTTAAATGAGCTTTGATTGACGGGTAAATGCGCCGCCTCATACCTAACTATACGTGTGAGTAAGACTTGATCGAAAAATTACAAGGTGATTCCATTAGTTGAAGTTAACTGAGGATAATATCATGTAATGTTCGATTTATTTTAGTTGATTTATGATAAATGATGGAAATCCTGATAGTATTTGAGTTTAAAAGAGAGAGAAATGGATTGATACTATTGGTACTTATATTTGGTACTACAATGGATATTTCTAAACATTTCAATAAAATCATATGAACACTAAAAACAGTTTTTCCTTCGATCACATAGGAAAGTGACATATATCGCACTGTCTAGTTCTATGGAAAGTAGCCTTTATTCATATGCGTACGGAAAAAAGCTGTAAAATGAATTTTTATTAAGATTGACCACTGGCAAGCTGTCAAATATATAATTTTTAATTAGATTTACCTATGTAATATCTAAATTTGAAGCGATCTATTTGAAAAGTGAAATTATTGTCATTTTCCTGATTAAAAAAAATTGGCGCTTGGTTGAGGATCGAACCCGCATACTCTTCGTCAGAAGTCCGATGTTGCACCAACTAATCCAAATCACCTGCTTTAATAATAGGAAAATATAATAATCTTGAAGGGTATTCATGATAAGTATGTATGAAGTATGATGCACAATAATAATTTCACTTTCAATTTCTATAATTATCCAACCAATTAATAATTGTAATATCCTACCTATATTATATAGTTAAACTACTTGAATTTTTGTCATTATTGATAGTTATTGTTAATTTTGAAATCAATTATGTTGACTTTAATTGTAACATTTTGTGTATTGACATGTCAGATGTTGATTACACATTTTTTGGTGAAATTATCACGTGATCGTAGGAAAAATACTGTACATTACTCGTGCGAAAGTGATTTTTCACAAACGTTATGTAACATACTATTTCACCATCTGTCACTTAACAACTTTGACGTTTCGTGAATTTTTCCGATAATTGTCAGTTAATGTCAATGTTTTTTGTTATATTTTCCTTTTTTTTTGTATATTTGGTAAGCGAAAAACAGTTGTGTGTCCACAAGGGTGCAAGATTGATTATAAGTGCAAATAAGTTTATATTTTTATATAGGTATTAATGTAGGTATTCTATAACAATACAAAACTCCAAACCACAAAATTTAATTAAAGTTCCTCAAAAGGACACTTATGATGCGCTACTAGTTTCGGTACAATATTACCATCATCAGGCTACAATATAAAGAAATGCTATACTTAATTGTAGCCTGATGATGGTAGTATTGTACCGAAACTAGTAGCGCATCATAAGTGTCCTTTTGAGGAACTTTTATTAAATTTTGTGGTTTGGACTTTGAGTTTTATTGAACCATTGGTTTGGATTTCATACAACCACATTTGAGATATGGATGAGCTCTTAGAGTTAAAATTAATATAACTTCAAGAAAATAAATACCATTTGACAACGGTGCTAAAACTATCAACTGATCCCATCACAATCCTAATTTGTGAACCTAGGCTACCTATACAAAATATTAACATAGAATTCCGAGGGTCACGAAGTCTGACAGAACCGACATGTGGACAAGATATGTTCAAACTTTTTTTGAACGAAATAAAGAGCACCTCACTTGTGTTACAACTAAAAGTACTTTACTTGTAAGCAGTCCTGAATATATAAATAGGCCGTTTAGACTGCGGCCTAGGGGCGGTAGCATCCTAGTGGAGGCAGAGACGTTTTCTGAATCAAATACAAGATGTCGATGAAGAAACACCATCCAAGATCCGTACCGATAACAAATAGTTTCTATATCAGAGTTCAACTTCTGCCTCTTCACCACCTACAAGTGAACAACCAGAAATATCTCACAATATCGACCAAACTACACAAGTTATCCAATTCCCACTCCTGGGGTTTCAGCCGAAACATAACCTACACTTGCTAATAGGGAGATCCTCTAGGATACCAATTGGGATTAGGTTAAGCTAAACCTAAGTGTTGGCAAAGTTTTTGAAAATCAACCATAAAGTAGTGGTGTAACCCAAGGCTCAGTTTTAGGTTTTTTTCTTGTTCATTATCGAAGTTTAACAGTCTTTTATATACCAAGAATAGTTTTAGAACTTCACACATCCTCTAGAGAAAATCTCCAAACAAATTTTAGACTATATAGTAGGCATGCCCTGCGTTGTCTACAGACATTCTGTCTGTCATCAAGTTCTCATTTTTGTAAGATTTGTACTGTCGGAAGATCCGAAGTTTCACCTTTGTCTGAAAAGTGGTGAAGCAGGAGAGCATATACGTTGTGCCTGCCATGTCAAGACATTTATTCAAAATTACCTTCCGATGTTTGGAAAAATTTGGAAGTTACATTACCTATATTATTTATACATATACAAATTAGAGAATTGCCCTGTACGAAAAAGGAGAAGGTGATATTCAATTTCCAAGGCTAAATTTCATGTAGACATAATGACGTTGCTGTGAACGTATATAATTATAAGGTGTTTCTGTGTTAAAAGTATTCAATATTTAAGCCATTCACAAACGTTCGGGAATTATGTCACTTCACGAGTCGATTTATATTTATATAATTAATTGTATATAACGGATAACAATAATATCTCAACATTTGTTAATGTCACTAATATTGTTAACTATTTGTTTACGTCCACCCATTTTACACAAAGAGTTATGGCTTTATATAATAATATTTTTTAAACAATCTACAAAAAGAAAGTTTAAAAAAAAATATGCTAATAGAATAAACCTTCTCCTTTTCTTTCAAATTCTGTGTATTCAGTAATTATAAAGACTCCTGCTATTTCCTTCCAACTAGTCTTTGTTTATTTGTACCTTCTTAAAGCCGCGTTTACACGAGGCCAGTAGGTAGGCAGGTTACTTGGAGCAGGTAACCTGGCGCAAGTAACCTACCCCGTGTGGACGGCCACGCTTGTAAATCACAGGCAAGCTGCCTGTCAACCTGCCTGGCAGGTCGACTTGCACGAGGAGTAGACAACCTTCCCTCCAAAAACGGTTCCTGCCACACAGCCTGCCTTGCACTGACGCCGTGTGGACAACTCATTGACGAGCAAGTGAGTGAATTGCTGACAAACAGTGCTTTATTGTATACTATGTTTTTTTATTGTTTAAATTTTTTATATTTGTGTAATACTGTACCAATACAATGGCTCCACGTTGGGCCGAAGAGATTACAATTATAGTCTGTACAGAAAGTACGAGGAGTAATAAACTCTAATTAAGTATGCAAAACCTTTACAGGGAGCACCTTGAAATTTTTGATAAATCTCTTACTTTAAATTACATTTCTTCCGTAAATCTAAAAACCAGGTAGATCGACCCCGTATTTGTTTCAGTTGTAGCAAAGTTTAGGGTTTCTTCATTGTTAAAGGATTAGCAGATAAGCAATAACGCAATGCAGTGGTGTGTATTTTGGGAAAAAATACGTTTTAAATTATAATATAATAAAAAATGAGAAGAAATAATTATTGGAATACATTTATTACTTACATTTTATTCTATATCAGACTCGGAAGAGGAAGAATCGTTGTTGACATTAATAATAATAGGGTCGATTAAATCATCACAAATATTGTCAATTTTCAACATATTTGCCTCTACTTTGATAACATGCTAGATACAGTTTGTCCAATTTTCCTTACTAACATAACTTACAGCACTCTCAAACAATTTCACAACATCGTTTATTTTAAAAGTAGTATTTTTTTTCCAACTTCCCCCTTTACCTGAGCCCATATTAATTCTATGAGATTAAGTTCACAATGATAAGGGGGAAGTCGAAGAACTGATATACCACGAGAAGAAGCCATTTCTTCTACAATGTAGGTTTTGTATTTATTCTTGTTCATTTTTGCAATTCTGTAAAGTTCTTTCCTTAGTGGATCTTTTGGAAACTTAATATTTTTCGAAATAAGCCACTCCAACAGCTCTGCTTTACGCCAACGACTTGTGGGCAATGCTTCTCGTAACCGTGAATGGTAACTTGCGTTGTCCATAACAATAACAGCCTCTTTTGGAATCAGATCCAACATTTGAACAAACCATTCCTCGAAGACATCCCCATTCATATCTTCGTGATAGTCCCCCGTGTGTTTTGAAATAAAAGTTAATAATCCACCATCAACAAAACCTTCAGAACTTCCAACATGGACAATGATAAGTCTTTTTCCTTTTCCAGATGGTGGCTGCAAACCTTCCACGAATGCCTGCCTTCCGCTTTTAATGTTTTCATCTTGCCAAGATTTGGAAACTGTATATCCAGCCTTTATACACACATATATACAAAAATATATAAAATAATTATTGTTACAGATTGGTTTGTTTTCTATTATGAATAAACTGTGTTGCTTTTCTTTATCAAACTTACTAAAATTTATGTACCTCTATCACTTTTTTTTATTAAAATTAGTACATCCCGTTACCTCTGACCTAAATCGTATATTCTTTAGCATAGCTGCAACTCATTCGTTCAATACAAAATGTACCTTACGGTATACCCTCTTAAAATATATTTTGGTACGTCTATGAAATCTACTTAAATGAATGATTTATTACTCCTCGTACTTTCTGTACAGACTATAAGTTTTTGGAACTTTATAAGGACCGGCCTTGCTTATAGGACCAGTTTTCTGAACTGTACATTACGCAGTTCTGTTAGTAACTGGACAGATGCACCACGGGTATCTCTCCTGTTAAGCCAGTCTCTCACCCATAGTTTTCTCTTTTCCAGCTCTTCCAATAATATTTCACTAGATTCAACTACAAATTCCAGTATAAGATTTCGGGTAAATTCTTGTATGTCATCATAAGATAGCACAGAAGATGCACTTTCTGCCATTTTCAATAGAGCTTACATAAACACTGGCTCGCTCACAACTGACGTCGTGTGGACAGGGTCAACGGCAAGTCCCCAGTACAGTAACTTGCCTCAGGCTACCTGCTCCAAGTAACCTGTCCACCTACTGGCCTCGTGTGAACACGGCTTTAGGACTGACTTTCCACCTGCATTTCAAAGATTTCAAACCACTTCAATTCTCCTTCTTCTTCATATTTACTTTTTCAAAAAAATATCAGCGTCCGTTAGTATTTTTTTGCACACTTTGTATTTAGCAATAATCCAAAGGATATCAATAATAAGCAAAAATACACGGGGAGTATAATGGTCGACAATGTTACGTATCAGAACATTTAAATTCAAATCCTTATAAATCCCTTACTTTAAATCACAAGTGATCAATAACGATGTTAAAAAAATAAGAAACAGTTTGGCTTGACCACGCTGTATGATTGATTCACAAAGACTTGCTGGGGTTCGTATTATTCAGATATTTATAGAACTGGACTATTTATCAATTCTGATCGTTAAAAGTAAGAAATCGAATTGTAGGCAGTTGGAATATATTGTAAGAATTTGTTATGTTTTGTTATGCTGGTTGTTTATATCGTTATGTTATATAGGAGTTGAAAATTTAATCCATCTAGTCACGAAGCTTTAAAAGAATTAAATAGGTTATTCTAAATCGATGAAGAATTAGTCTCATCCAACGTCTATTTCTTACTTCTATATGGAAATGAAAATACATTAACCCCACTCGAATCATGATATAGAATGTTTAAAACTAAAAGAATCCCTTCCAAAAATTTTATTGTACGCCCATGATAGGCTCTCAGGTATATTAATTTTATCGCACTTCCATGGAAAATGGGAATTTGTATATTTATCCCCATTTAATCGTTAATACATATTAAAAACAATCTCATTGGAAAACTAAGTATAACATATCTTGACTTATTTCATCATGATAATGTCCAAAGTAATGCCCTTCCCTTTCAAAATAATTGAGACGTTCCATACCTAAAACTTACTCTATACCTATATTTCAATTGAACCGTCCTCGTATAAAACTAAAAAATTTTATTATTACCTACTCCTCGTATATTAAAATATCGATCACAGCAACCTATTGACAAAATACCTCAATTTATCGAACTACTTGCCTAGCGCCAATAAGAATCCAGCAAACCCGTCAACAACCTATGTTTTTTTGCATAGAAAAAACTCCGTCTAGCATCATAGACGTGTTTAATGAACAAAGAGATTCGTATACTTTGTGTTAGTGATTTAAATAGTGAAAATGCATAGTTTTTATGTAATTCAGGTAATAACAATATCTACTTATTCATTTTTAATGTTATTATATACTTGTACTATTTTTTAATTATAAAAGAAAGAATTTTTCAATTGTTGCGCAATATGTTGCAACAGTGAAGTGAGAACCTAACATGTCTTCGACAAGTTAACCAATTTACGTTTTGTACAATCCCGTTTATAAAATAATAAGAGGTTTTCCCAGCTTGATTTTCTATTTCTGGTTTTGTATTTGGATAATTTAATTCTTTTTCAATTATCACCATAACTTAAATAAAAATCTGAGAATGCTTTCAGTAGCTACGTTCGGTATTTGCATTGAACCATAGATATAAGTAAACTTCTAACCCAATATCGCTCATTTCTGCCAAATACATATAATGAACAGATGAAAATTAAAAGTTTGTATAAACATCACAAAACATTTTCCAGAAAAACACCATAAATAATACCTATCTAGTTTTCATGAAAAACTACGATATTTATCTAATAACTACGTCGGACTGATCTGAGCGGAATTACCGAACAGATTGATCGGGCACAAATAAAACGAACGCAGCTAATGCAAACTGACAAGTCCAAACAATAACCTCAAACCAAACAAACCGTGCAACTAGATATTATGATTTTTGTTTATTAATAATAATTATTATTCATCAAAACTTTATTATACGAGGGCAGGAAATAATTGAAAGTATATATTTAACTTTTGTGACTAGAGACGAGAATTTCTCGCACTTTTGATGGAAATCACAATTTTGCTGAAGGTATGCTATTACAAAATGTTTCTTTTTCGTAAAGGTTTTAGAAAAATGATATTTTTGATCGTAAAAAGCATTTATATTATAATCACAGATATGAGATTGAATAGTTTTTATCAAATGCAATAGAATTATATCACTGTTTTTCTTTTGTTGCAGATTTTAACGCTCGTTTCCTCGTTTCGACTCTGCGGTATGCGATATGCCAAAAGGTAGGAGATTGTTGAGACGAATAACAAGAATAGAAATATTTATTTTATGACATGCAATTTTCAATATTTTCTCTTTTAAACTTCAATACAATTATTAAACAATTTATTGGTATTATGAAAAATTATAATAATCACTTTTCTGTGATTTTTTTATTTGAGGTTAGGAATCATACTTAAATTCGTTCTTCCAAAGTTATATAAATTTTCTATTTTTGTTATTCAAACAGTATGCTTGGAATGTTTTTGCAATTTACTGTATTTTCCGTATATAGGTTGTTGTGCTTTTTACAATTTTACAGATATACAAGATATTTTAAACACCCTTCACTATAATTACAAGAGGATGTTTTTAGGTACATTTTGTTTGTGCTTCTTCTTTTCAGGTGGAGTTTTTTTAGCGTAGCATTGTTCTAGGTAGTTGCGTTTAATTTTAACATCAGCTTTCAATATAAGAATAAAATCTTTTCAGAACTAAGCTCAGATTAAGAAATATTAGATATGAGAAAACTTATTTTGTTTCAAATTAATATAAAACAAATAAAAATATAAATGAAGTCTAGACATATTTTGAATAGGTAGTAGCAATCAGAAATTTTAAATATTTTATTCAGATAAATCTATTGATTCATTTTTTTGGTAAAATTAGGTATTGAGAATACTCTTTCCGGAGAACGATATCGTCGACAACATAATTGAACGCTAGAAAATTATGATTTTTCAGATATCAAGACATTTCCGAAAATCTCTAGGTACAACAAACTGATGTTCCAGATGACTCAAGAGAAAAACGAAGTATTTTGGGTGTTTTAAATTGTTTATATTTTCATTTTTACAAATTTTTACAGTTGATTATTTTTTTGTGGTTACACAAATTTCAAAATTGATGTATTTATGAGTTGGAAAATCTGATCACATACCTTTCCTTGGGGACTTAAATGACTTGTAGTTTTTGAAAAAATTTTTAATTAGATTTAAGTATAACTAAGTTATTTCAAGTCATTTTGAAAATATTTTCTAAAACTACAGGGATGCAGGTTGGGTTAAGCTCATCTTCCCTATACTGACCGAATTGTATGAATTATTTATTTTAGTAAATTACAACATGAGATGTGTATTTTTATACAGTACTCTAAAATGTAATCTATTTTAAATAAGACATGCAACCGGTTTTTATAGATAGATGAGTTACTCTATAAACACAGGTACTGACTCGAGGTTGCTCTAACGTAGTGGACTTAGAGGCAGTACCATGGGGAAACTTATGTGATGTATGCCTTTGACTAAGAGATAAATGTGGTGGCAATCGCCGGCCGGTAAATGGAAATGGTCGAATTCGGTTTTTAGTGATGGATATAATGGAAATATGGTGCAGTCCAAATGGTATGTAGATGAACATGGGCCCTGGATAATTGGAAAGGTTAGTTTTACTTTTTATATATCGATTGTTTCTTTTGAAAAATACCTAAATTTTCAAATTTTTCAAAATCTAAAAGCTGTAATAGAGTACGTTTTTTAAAAAGTTATTGAGGACATTTCTTTAAACAGACTTGATGAAGCAAACCTATTCACATGCAATATTATCACTATATTTTCGTTATATTAAAAATAAAATATTCACTCGTGTGAAAAATAACTTTCGCTCAGGTGATGTACATTATTTTTTCTACGACCTATACGCTATAATTTCTAGAATTCCCTTTAAATGATAGTAAACAAAAAAATTGCGATATCATATAAATTATATAAGATTCGTTAATATGTGTACCTTGGATAGATATTATGAGAGATGCCTATGGTGTATAAAGGTGTACATGGTCTTGTGCCCATCTTGAACTTGTTCTAGAGCTTCCATAGTGATTATTGGTGCATTTTTTTGATAAAATTGGTTTATAGACTTTATTTATTATATTTATCAATATTTTATTATAATTTTTTGTGTTAAGTGTTAACCTGAATGATAAAACACCAAGTTTGTGGTGAATCTTGTGATTTTGTCGCCACGTTCTTCCCCTTATCAAACCATTAGTAAGTGCAGTTTACTATATTCTTGTGCAGTCTTTTAGATAATCTTAGTGCATATCACATCTTTTAGAAAGGTACGTATGAATTCTAGGATTTTATGTAGTTATTAAAGAGGTACATAATTTTAATTTTTTGTATCCCTTCACTATGCCTATAACTACAGCTGGAGCTGTTAGATAGCATCTATTTTTCAGAAAAAAATTACAAGATATTAATGCATAAGTATTGTTTTTAGAGCCAGAAGCCTATGCAGAAGCCTACTTCAGGGTTTTGAGGTTTGATCATTCAACCACTGAGCAGTTTGACAATACTTGAGAGGGTCTGCAGTGAAAAATTTTGACGCAATAATCGAAAAATTACCTTTTTCATGAAATTTCTACAGGATACAGATTGGTTTTGGGATTCTTACTGAAAGACATGGACTGTCATTGTAATGTGGCATACAGTGGTGCAGATGGTCTATTATATTATTGGGATGAATGCTTTAACAAGTTACAACTGCAATAATCTGGGAGGCAATTGGAGACAAGCTATCTTGGGGCACGTCAAAGCTGAGGAGGATCTTCCAGAAAGTCAGTACAATTGTAATAGGATAGTGGTACATTTAATGTCGCTGTATCTGGCTTTTACTTTACATTACAATTACTTTTTACTATTCTTTGTTTTTATCTGGATTTTCCTTCGTATTTTATAAGGATGTAGTGATATCTAGTTAGCCTAGACCAGTTACATGCATAAACAAAATATTGCGTTACCATAGCAACGAACAATAACTCATTGAGATTGTCAGTGTGAAGTTGGACGTCAAAAAAGTAAACCATAGTCACGCAATAAATTAAAAGAAAATAGATGTCCACCGAAATTGTGAAAATCGAAAAATTGGAGTATTGATCCATCATCAAGTACCTGTATTTAAAAGGGTTAGGAGGTAAGCAGATTTACGAAGATATGCTTAATCTTGGTTATCAATGTCCTTCGTTCTCTCCAAGACCTAAGAAGTTTCGTTTCCAAAAATCTGCTGGAAAAGTTCTTGCTTCAGTTTTTTGGGATTGCCATGGAGTAATCATGATTGATTTTTTGGATAAGGGTAGAACAATAACCGGAGATTACTATTCGACATTTTTGACCACTCTACAGGGAAAAATTAAAGAGAAAAGACGCGGAAAGCTATCCAAAGGCTGTTTTTGCAGGACAACGCCCCTGCACACAAATATCATGTTGCCATGCAAAAAATTCGTGATTTAGGGTTTGAATTATTAGAACTCCCCCCTTATTCACCAGATTTGTCTCTGTCCGACTATCATCTCTTTCCTCAACTGACAAAAAGTTTGAAAGGTCGTACATTTTCTTCCAACGAGGAGGTAATAAAATCTGTGGAGGTTTGGTTTGCAGCTCAAGAAGAAACATTTTTCTAGAAAGGTCTAGAGACGTTGCAGGTTAGCTGTAATAAATGTATCCAATTAAGAGGAGAATATGTTGAGTAATGAAATACTTTGACATTGAAATTTTGTTAGGTTTTATAGTAGGCTAAGAATTTTTCAATATAGGTACATATAGTTTTATAGACACATATTTTCTTATAATTGAATCAAAGAATAACTTCAAAAATTTAAATACTTGTTGAGTCTTTAGATTTATACATTCATACAGAGTTGTAAAATATTTTTAAACAGATATAATTAATAACACCTTATCCTCAAATTATCCATTCTCTGAAAGAACAGAAGTTATCTCTCTCGAAAAAAATTGTTTTGCAAAAATAATGATTTATCCGTACCTCCGCGAGATAATAAATCTGTGATGATACACAATTCATTCTCCATAATACATTAAAGTCACGATTTAACCGTATAGAATTATTAAAGGGAATCGAGCAGTCGAAACCAATAATTCAAGTGTATTTATTAAATAAGCACAAGTTATATGCCTCATAAAATCTCTTCACACTGTACACTGTCAAAGCAAATTTAATTCGGCAAAGCAAAGAGCGAAAGGACGAATCGCTAAGAGCACGAGCTCTCGATGGACGATACCGTGAGCCTCCAAGGACGTAACAAACATTATTTTCATTTAAAATGTATAAAACAAGTACCAGTAAAAGATCGTACACTTCTGATATAGTTTTTGTTGATTTTTTCCTTCTTTTAATACTCAAATTACATCATGAACTTTTCAAGGCTCCTGTTTTTATTCGATAGGAAACATAAAAGAGAGTTGGTTGTAGAAGTCTTCTGGAGTCATTTGGGGTCTTCCATTTAGCTTTTGCCTCCTGTGGTCCAGCGTCTCACAGTTGCATAATAAGTGCAGAGCTGTTTCAGTGTCCTTTTTGCATCTCCTGCATGTGAGGTCTCCGTTATACAGCCTTATTTTGTTCAGGTGCTCCTTTGTGGGAAAGTGTCCCGTAAGTAGCCCCGTTATGGTGCGTAGTTTGTTCCTGCTCATTGAGAACAGTTCTTTTGCTACTTTTTCTGATGGTTCTTTCATAAATTTCTTCCCATGTGTTTGCCTGGGCGTATTCTTCCAGAGTTTTATGGATTGTTCTTTTACCCACCCTTTTAACCATGACCTAGTGGAGCATCTGGGGATGCCCACAGATGGTTCGGATCCGTTCATCAGTGTTGACGATCCTGCTCTTGCAAGTTCGTCAGCTTTTTCATTGCCAGCGATTCCTTTGTGACCTGGGACCCATCCAGTGTTACACTGTTCCGAGTCGCCAGTCTTGCTAAGTTCTTCGCCGCATTCCCATACCAGCCGAGATGTTACCTGCATATTAATTTGGGAGCACCTATTTTAAAAAGTGATAGATGATTGGAAATTGAAGCTTTTATTAAAACAGAAAATCAATCTCACAAAAGTAAATTTAACCTCTTCAGCTAAATTATTCACAATTGTTGAGGAATCTATTTCTTATGCTTCCAACTAGATCCTTTTTATATTAGCATTGGTACGACTCTGTTGAAGGTTCCCCACCAAGTGTCAGATAGTGCCAGATACCAAATTCCTCACACCTTTCATGCTGAGAGAGGGCGACTTGATAGTGTTTCGCCTTAGCGGCTCATTGATCACAATCATTTCAGATCGTATTCACTTCCATAAAAATATCGAATGATCCAAAGGTTGAGAATTCCTATCAATAAACAATGTATTTTTGTTATTGATAATAAAATTGGTGATTATAGAAATGTTTTTGTTTCTAGAATAGTTGAAAAAGTATTCGTTGCTATTTCGGAATATTCGTATATTATACAGAATGTCCCAAAAGGTATAAAAGTGGGGAAGAAGTATCTTATATTTCACAAAAAATTTCTTTATTGCTTTATACAAGTTTTTTAGATTTTACTAAACTTTGCAATATTTATTTATTATTATAGATATATTTAAAGATAATTTACAAAATAGAAAATGACATACCAGTTGAAAAAGTTCCTTCCAACAACATAAAACAATTTTTATTTTATTTATGGCACACATTCCCAATATAAAGTCTCGTTCGGAATTGAGATTAATGTAAAAGCAATTTTTTTTAATAAGTGAAGGTATAAATGCGTACCTCATTTGAATAACAATCGAGGTGTGTTTAAAAAAGTGATTGACTTACTAAAATTTTAATTGCTATCACTCGAATTGAAATATTGCCAGCAAATATCTTTCGATAGATCAACTAAAGAATGCGTTTTAATATGCTTTTTTATTTCCGCCCACTTGAAATTACGCAACCCAAAGGTAAACGATGAGTTCACTTATATTTTCAACATACAGGATGTCTCCAAAGTTATGGGAAATATGGTTGTTAGTGATTCGTGATCATAGAGGTTATAAAAATAGAGGCAACAAACCATAGGCCACTGTGAGAGGGAAAGAGACAAATGATCAGAGTTTTCTCTGCCTTTATCTGTGTATACAGCATTTGCGCTATTAGATAAAGACATCCTAAGCCTTCGACTTTCTATCTCTCTCTTAGATGCTGATGGATCCCTAGCTAGCTTGTTGCGTCTATATATAGTATCTCTAGTGTGGTAGAGTTCATGTAATAACCTTTTTTGTGTGCGTCATCGACCATTCAAAATAGGATGCAGACGTATCTTTCGCTGCGGCAATGTGTTTCACATTTTTCGAACTTTTGTTTCATCAAAATAAATTTCCAAACGTTATTTCTCTCTCTTTTTTTAAAGAGTTAACAACGTTTCTATTCGGTGTAAAATAAATAATAAAATTCGTTTGGACTCTAAAATATTTTTATTCAAATACTAAAAAAAAATCATTATGAACTGTAGTATTGTATGTTCTTGATTGAATATTGTAAAATGTATGGTTGAAATTGTATAAAGTTTTATTCAAACGCGAGCTATTGAAAAATTTCTATTATATATAATAATTTAATCATATTATTAATGGATTACTGGATGTTTTATAAGAGAAATAATAAAATGATGATATTGTTTTCCATGTAATAACAGTTTTTGTTGGCTTTAATATTCCAACGGAACAGATTTTGATGGTACAATTTTATTACCACTCTATTTTTAGTTAATTCAGTTCTTGCTTACTTCCATTAATTTTTTGTAGAATAGAATAGAAAACTATTTACTTTTTCTCCAGGCACAAATCTGTCAATAACACTGTCAAAATTAACTGTTTATAGTTAGTTAAAGCATTAAAACTTAAAACTATAATTTGAAATAAAATTCAACTGAGAAAAAAAATGTTCACAGTGTCAGGCTTCCTCTAAATTATTATTCAAAATAAATAGATCAACAATTAGTGATGAGCAAAAGCAAGCTCAAGGCCAAAACCATGACCAACGTATTGCTACAAGTGCCAGGATTCCACTACTGGCAGACGACGTGCAAAGTCAATATTAAATGCAAGAAATGTGGAAGTCCTCTTAGCTAGACCAATATCCACTGAATTATGAAAAATTCCCTCAAGAACCAAATATCAGAGCGTCCAGGTCCCCGATTCTTGATTTGACTCCTATGGGAAATATGGCAGATTTGTATGTATGTATGTATTTTGGGGTGACATTCACTGAGACCTAAAAGATCTATTGTGCCCCTTTACCTCTTCTCAGTTTCTCAGGAGAGTCTCAAAAAGTAGTAGCTACTTTTGTCCTATTTCCCGGAGGAATTTTAGGATGTCTGTAGGCCTCAACTTAGGTAAATGTTTCTCTTCTATCCAGTAATCTTCCAGGTGCTGTGCTCTAGGATTCTCAAGTGCTATGCAATTGGAAAGTATGTGGATGGAAGTTTCTTCTTCTATGCCACAGAATCTGCATTCTTCTTCCTCCACTTTTTTGAGCTTTTTCAGGTATCCATTCAGGCGACAATATCCCGTTAGAATGCCTGTTAAAACTCTTAGCGCAGTTTTACTTTGACTTATGAATTCATTTTATCTCAACAGGTTGTAGTCACCCAGAAGAGTCTTTGATTGTATAAGCCCTACTAGATCTTTCCAATGGTCAGATCTTCTCTTTTTCTCGGGTTTACCTATTTCTTCCAATATTACATTGGGCCTGATTCCGCAAAGGGGTTCAGGCATCTGCTATTTCATTTCCTTCTATTCCAGTGTGTCCTGGAATCCATAGTAAGGTGGCTATATTGTTTTCGCCTAGTTCATTGAGTTTGTTTAGGCATTCCCACACCATTTTGCAACTGATTACACAAGAGCTCAGTGCTTTAATGGCTGCTTGACTATCCGATATTATGATAATCCTTTGTCTTCTGTATCCTTTATCAATATTGAACTGGGCGCACTTTCTTATTACGTGGATTTCCGCTTGAAAGATACTTGGGATTTTTCCCAAGCTGGCAGATTACTCTTAAGAATCAGATTTCGGGGTTTTGTAGCTCTTTCGTAGGATTTTTTTCCTACAAAAAGCGTAGGAACGTATTCAACACCGACACCAGATAATCGCCTCAATGCTAAGATTGTTAGCCTAATGTCTCCAAGAAGGCAGCCTGAGCAAATATGGGAATTCACTTGAGCGAAGGCTCGACACATCCAATAAAAAATGGGCTGAGATTCCATTGGGGACATCTTCAACAAGATGAATATTGTTTTTAATCGAAGAAAGACTTTTTAAAATGGACCAATCTAGTGTTTTGGTTCTAAATTTCTGGAATAATGATTTTGATAATCTTTTCATCCACTACTTATCTTAAAATAACAACATTTATATGCAGACATTCAGTAGTAATTCCACATAGTAACAACTTTGCTATTATGTTCAACCGTTTTCAAATTCATATCCATGATTAATGATGATTATGTTTAAACATGTATTATTCTTGATTACTAAGAAATAATTATCCATGACTTTTAAAATATCCTAATGAATGCTGACGTACGTTATAAGATAATATATAGGACGTTAAAACATTTTTTTCATTGCAAAAATGCCTCGTCATTCTTTTATTTACATTGAAATTATCTATTATTTGAGTTATGCTGGTACAATATGAACACAACGTTTTTAAAACGGTTTTTAAGAAAAGGGTGTTAAGAACAGTCACCATTTAATAAATTTTTGCGGCACGCCTCTGCTTCCGACAGTGGTTAGTATATAAATGTAGCAATTGTATAGGAAATTAGCAAGACAGTTAATCATTCTTTAGACATCAACAATTAATCAAACACTTAATACACAAAGTCATTATTACTTTTTTGTTTACAAGGCCATTATATTGTTTTACCATCACTATTTTACAAAGTGCCGTTTGCATCTACGTATTGTGGGGGCTTAGCAAGCCAGGTGCGCCATTTTTGACAGCTAAGACCTTCCGATTCTTTTACTTACATAAAATAAAAATCGCACAATGCTTTTGGAATATGATGCCTTTTGTGCACACTCGATCGATATTGAAGAGTTTCTACTACTAGTAGGTAATACAGGTAAAGAATTGGATTTATTTTTATATACAGAGGCTTTTGAAAAGGAACTGATTTGTTTATATTGACAGTGAAGCTTATGTTGATATTTCATGCTGTCTGGTTTCATATGGGGATTAGAATATGAATGATAACAAAACAAAACGAAATTACAATTGAATGATTTGATAAAAGTATTAGGTATTACATTATTGAAAAAAACGTATGTAGGTATTTTTTAACATCAAGCAACCACTGACAGCTTAAAACCGCAATAAAGAAACACTGCAAGATATAAAAACTGCCATGTTATTTACACTGATGCCTCCAAATCAGATGTCGGATTGGGAGCTGCATTTAAAAACCCAAGCATCTCTAACCAATTCAAACTACCAACAATGAGCACAATACATACCGCTGAAATGGACGCAAAACTGCTAGTTACATTTTTTAAAGAAATCAGAATGTACCACCTTAAATAATTATTTGTATATGTACCTATTCGTTGCTAATAAATTTCTCAGTTGGAGCGACGTTAAAGAACTGAAATAAATAAAAAGAGTACCCCCATTTTCCCTACTATTTAATTTCTAAAAAAGTACTTACCGGCTCTTAGGGCATCCATAGGTACCGATGGATACGGTATAGAATAAGGGTACCCTTCTTTTCTGAGAGTTTTCGGTTTACGCCTCGGTCTATATTTATAGTCCGGGTGCTCTTTCATGTGCATTGCTCGTAATCGCTTGGCTTCATCAATGAACGGCCTCTTTTCGTCTTCTGTTAACAATTTCCATTCGGCACCTTGAAAAAAATAATGATAATGATTTATTTTTAAATAAAACTCCAATAATAATTAAAAAGTAAAAGTTTTCCCAACCACTGTTATCCGACAATGAACCACCAAAGGAAATAAAAAAATCTCATCATAGAAAGAGGAAAAAAGCATTAAATTATCTTTAGAGTGGAAATGAGAAAGCAAACAAAAGGCCATCATAGCCTTGTAATTAATTCTTATCTCGCTTCAGAAGACGAGCACAAAGGACTCCATAGAAGAGCTTCACAAAGTTTTAGACACAAAATGACAAAACACAGAACAAAAACGGGTGTAATGTAATACAGCTTCCCCATTGGACGGGACCAATCGACTGCTCCATTGTTTTATCCAATGACAAAACAGGTGCATGCCATCCGCAATAATGAAGGCATTCAAATGTTTCCCTTTTGTTCTAAACGAATAAAAGAGACTTTTTTCAAATTAGTTTTTAGCAAAATTAACATTTACGTGAAAAATATCTAATTAATTATTTGATTTTGATCCAGTTTATGAATTGCTTTGGTGATTAAGTCGTCTATATATACACTAGTTTTGGCCTGCACTGTTCTCTATTTGCGTTAACTCTAATGCAACTCATTGGGAAGTACACACTTTGTTGCCAAAACCTTATACAAAGTCTACCTTTTCACCAACAGTTCCTTTCGAAGTAAAACCAAGTTCTTCTAATACTTCTAGACCATCAAGTTAAGCAGTTTCTGGCTGTTAGGAAAGATGAAGATGTATTTCTCTTTCAAAATTTGAAGACTTGGTTCGAAAATGGTGTACTGGATATTGCAGTAGAGACCAGCATCTCTGGCCTGGGTCGGCTCATCTCCAAACTCAAACGCTTTGTACTCCTAGGGCTAAATTGCTTTTGCAGCTCGTAGAATATTGCAGATACAGATGTGATTATCTGCGGGATACCTGGAAGAGGTATATATGCAGATATGCTGAAAAGGATCAGAAGCATCTGAAACCTAATTGCTAAATTGGCACTACGAAAAATATTTTGTAGAAGTTTAAGTTTTATACAAAATAAAGTAAAAAGTTGCCAAAACCTTCTACTTTTTCTCCAACAGTTCCTTTCGACGTAAAAAAGTTTTTCTAGTACTTCTAGACCATCAAGATAAGCAATTTCTGCTGTTGGGAAAGATGCAGAGGCATTTCTCTTTCAAACTTTGAAGACTTGGTTCGAAAATGGTGTACTGGATATTGTAGCAGAGACTAGCATCTCTGTCCTGGGTCTACTTATCTCCAAACTCACTAGCATTGTACCCCTAAGTTTTATTGCTGTTGGAGCTCATGGAATATGGCAGATACTGCGATGATACACTTGGGATTATCTGTGTTCTTATTTTCTTTAATTTGTTGTAATTTTACATCCATTTCCCTCATTAATTCTCTCTGTGTTTTCAGAGTCATTTCTTCTGCTATCGATATATTCAATTGTATACCTTGTTCTACATCTTGTATCCTTTTATTAGTTTTCATAATGTTTCTATCTACCTTTTCTATATGTTCTTTTCCTTCTCCACGCATTTCGTTCACCATGTCTTTTATTTCTTGTTTTTTATCTGAACTTTCCTGAATTAAGCTTGATTGTAATTTATTCATTTTTTCTTCTTGTTCTTTCTTATACTTTTCAAATTGTCTTCTCATATCTGTTAAGTGCTCTTCGAATTTCTCTTCTTGTCTATCCATACAGAAATTCGGAAAAAAAGCAGAAGCAGCTGATTTGGGCTTGCAATATTGCCACTATAAAAAATATTCTGCAGAAATTAACAAAGTGAAGTGAAAATTAAAATGAAAAAGATATTTATCAGATAAAATATGGAGGTATTTTGTATTTTAAGTTAATCTTGGTAGATTATAAAAAGAATGAACACCTGGTACATCGATTTCACGACAAAAGGTCATCTAAATCCTATTGTTATATTCGTAAGAAAGAAGTTGATGTCCAGTATGTTGACAACAAAAGATGAAAAGGACGAATTTAAGTTGAACACACGCTTCAGCTCAAACTACGGCAGTTACATTTTCAATAACCAGGATCGTACTGACAACATATTACTTTTCCAAAGCTTTCCTTAATATCTGCTTAACCCAATGATACATATGTTGTAGTTTGTATGTATTTTAATCTAAATTAATTTCCAATTCTTCCATTTATATTCATTTTCCAAGAATAACACTCACTGTTTACTTAAATTGAACGCCTAATACGGTCCTGATTGTGTTCCTATAGATTTTGCACAGTTCAAACTGTCCTTTTATGTGAAACAAACAGTTCGGATGAGACAATGCCTCGCAAGCGATGTCTCTTTAGTTGGCATTGTTCAGCTTTATTGTTCATAGAATAGATACTTCAAGTTACATCATTTCTAAGAGATTGTCTCTGATTGCTTTATCTTTAGTTTGAACCACAATGAGTACTGAGCGGCTCAGTCGGATGTAGATTACAATCAATAAGATTTTATTATTTTTTTCTGTCTTTCGTTTAATTTATATCAGCAAAATGTAATATCGAAACCATTTTACGTTGACAAGAAGGTAGAGAGTTCTAGTAACACTCTAAGGTATAAATCAATCGGTGACGATATTGGTGATACAGTTTGCACGAATAGATGACAATAGATTTGGGATAATGTCAACATAGTGGACAGCTGCGTTACGAAATAAGCAATAAATTTACAAGGAACGTGTGCAGATACTGACATTTTCAAACATAGAGGAGGATGATATACTAAAATTAACCGGGAACAAAATTTAGCTTTGCTTTTTCACAAATATTATTGTTCTTGAAAACGATAGCGAAGAAAAAGTGTCATATTTGGCTTAATAGAAGTCTTATCAACCTAAACAGATGTGTATACCCTCGGGCGACTTACAAACCATCGGGCCAGAGGCCCTCGGCTTCGTAAGACGTCGCCCTCAGGGCATAAACATCTATTTATACCCTTGGTACATAAATAACTATTATGACACCGTTCGCAAGTCTCAAAAGTTGTCTAAAATTTTCGTAAGAAATTTACTTTTGTCAATTAATAAAAGTGACCAGGATAATATTCAGAGCCATTTTTGACAGAAATACCTCTATACACGAAAATCGATATTAACTTGGGTACAACAATTTACAGAATCGGGAAAACAAGAAAGAAAGAAAACATTTAAAACAAACATTTTTATTTATAAATAGGAACAAGGAACCAGACATAACGCATTAAACTCTCATTTTCGAGTTATAACGTTTCCAAGCTGTTAAAATGACATGGTTTCATGAAAAATTAAATATTTCCCTAAAAACTTGAGTATATGCCGATAATGTATACATTTTTGTAGAGAGGAAGAAAGGGACTTTCAGATGGTATTAAGGATTATAGAGTGTTGTATTTAAAATAAACCGATAATTTTGTTTGAAAAATGGTCATTTTTTTTGGCGCTTCCGGGAATAGTACATTGTTTACCGGGTAGGAAAAGCTTAACATTCCTGGACGACTGTGAAGATTGCTAAGTCGAGGCGCAAGCCGAGACTTAGCAACACAGAGTCCAGGAATGTGGCTTTTCCTACGAGGTAAACATACTATTTTTCCGCAAATCGTTTAAAATTCGACAGATATTGATTGATTTGAAAAAAAAACGCGATAATTTTATTCCCAAATAAATGGTGCTTTGAAATTCCTAATAAAATTACTTGGGTTACTATGGAAACGTATTGAGGTTGAATTGTCAAACTTGACGCTTATAAATTCAATTGCTGGTGTTCTCGAAAGTAAAATGATAAGTGATGATGAAATTTCCATTCCTGGGACTCCTCCAGAGCTGGTTGAGGCAGTGAATACTGCTTCATTAGAATTATTGCCAAAGAAATCAAGAGAAAAGTACGAAAATGCATACAGACGTTTTATGGATTATCGCATGAGTAAAAATACGAGTTCTTTCTCAGAAAATGTTGTAATGGCATACTTCCTAGACCTTTGTTTAAAGATGAAATCTTCAACATTATGGGCCAATTATTCAATGCTGAAGTCAACCCTTGCACTTAAACACAATGTAGATATATCTACATACTCAAAACTTCGTTCTTTATTGAAACGGCAAGCTCAAGGTTATAGGGCAAAGAAATCTAAGATTTTAACGAAGGAAGAAATTGAAAAATTTATCCAGGAAGCTCCAGATAAAGAAAATTTAATGATTAAGGTAATTTACAAGGTTTTAATTTCTATTTAGATTATAGCTTTATTTATTTTTTAGGTGGCTGTAATATTTGGTATTTCTGGGGCCTGTAGAATGGATGAGTTAGTCCGAATGACTGTAGGTACACGATATAGAAGACTTAAAATCTAAGCTTTTAATCAGCATACCTGATTCGAAAACCAACAAACCAAGATCATTTGTAATTAATCAGATCTACTTAAATGTTTATCGAAAATATGTTTCGTTAAGACCAGAAAATATGAACAGTGACCGATTTTTCTTTAAATATCAAAGCGGAAAGGGTTGTAGACAAGTGGTAGGAATTCATCAATTTAGAAAAATGCCCAAAATAGTTGCTACTTATTTGAACTTGGTAAATCCGACAGAATATACTGGTCACTGCTTTCGTCGGTCTTCTGCAACAATATTGGTTGACTCTGGTGCCGACATAACTAGTTTAAAGAGGCATGGCGGATGGAAGTCATCAAACGTTGCTGAAGGATATATCGAAGAATCGCTTAACAATAAGGTTGAGGTGGCAAATAAAATTTTCACAGTACAAAATATTCAACAAAATGACCCTACCACCCTGCATGTTGTCCAAAATGTTTCTCATAGTTCTAAGAGTGTTCCTCCAATGTTCAATAATTGTACTAACTGTCAAATTACTGTAAATATAACAAATTGATCTTAAAAATGTATTCAGCAATGACTTGATGTTTTCAAAATATAAATTAATTCCTTATAAGCAATGTGTTTTCAATCATTTATGTAGAACACTAACAACTGTACGGAAATATCATTTCCTTACTGTAAGGAAATGTCATTTCCTTACAGTAAGGAGGTCCTGACTTTTTCTTCAAGAAATTTTGACAGGAATGTCAAAATTTCCTAGCGATTTGCGGAAAAAGATATATATTTGGCAACAATATAAGGCAAAGCAACATTCAAAGACTTTATTTATCCCCCAAAGGATATTACTTAGCTAGGACTCCAACAGGACTGATATACAAATGTTGTATAAGAGCTCTTCTCACTATTGTTTAAATACATTTATGGTAAATGTAATGACATTCTGCTGCGATTCAATATATTGGTCGTTAATTGGCTATAGAGACACCAGTCAATGAAAACAAATTCCACAATGGCTTTTTCTATTTGAACAATATCGTTTTCCACCATTGTATATTTTAATTTAATGTACCTATTTGAAATGAAAAGAATTAGTAATAAAGAAGGATGGTCCGAAAGCAAATATTTAGTTAGGAAGAAGAGAAATACAAAAGATAATATAAACCCAAAACGAATGAAGCTTTCAAATCAACTTGCTATGTGGATTTGAACGCATTACAAAAACCGAACTTAGCATATGAATGCACATTATATATCCTGTAAATGTCAAATTTTAAATGGGTTTTCCACCCTAAATGGCAATATAAAGGCATATCATAACACATTGTGTTACTGTGTTTGTGTAAGTGGGGAGTCCCATGCATTATTCATACCATATTTAGATCATCTACGAAGTCTCTGATCGACAAGTGACAATGTACAGCTGCTGTTTCACGGCTATCTGGACTCGAGTGTTTTCTTATGCACCTCGCCCATATTTACTATTTTTTTTTTCAATTTTTCAAGTCTGTTCTACTACAGTATAACCGAAAATATTGGAATAACATTAAAGGGCTCACCAATGAAACTCCAGAGACGGGCTAGGTCATTAAACCAGACATTGAAGAGTTGATTATAATATTCAGTACAAATATTTATAGCCAAGGATTCCATATAAGATAGAACGGATTTCATCAAATTCTCAAATTCGTACATAAATCAAAAGCTATGTTTGGGCTGTGCTCTCGATGGTAAAGCATTGGCAGTATTTTAAATAGGTCGTTACTGTCGTTATTGTGCCCGCCAGGGCAACGAGTTTATGAAGGCAGTCCTGGAGCAGTCTAGATCTGATCTGGGAAATATTTGGTTAACTCCTTCAAACACATTAAAAGCATTTAAGATGGAGCATCATCACTTATGGAGCCATTGCTTGGAGTAGTAGAACTAGCCTATTGACGACGAGAGAAAACCTCTCCAAAATTTAAAGACTAGCCTGTGTATGCATTACAGGAGCAATAAGAACATGCCCAACGGCAGCCATGGAAGTAATTCTCAACCTCACCCCTTCACATATGGTGGTGAAAACCGTTGCAGAAAAAAAAAGATACAGACTAAGTAGAGAGGGAATCATTAAAAAAAACCACCTCCTCACTTCTTAGAAATTAGACAACCTGGGACATGCCACAAGACGGTATAATGAAAAAGTATAACTTCAAAGAAATTCGTTACGGAATTAAGCAACAAGAAGGAACGGGATCCAAATACCATTACCAGACTTGGAAATAATTCCATTCAATGGTACACAGACGGCTCAAAAGCAATAGAAGGGACTGGGATAGGAGTGTTCGGGCCAGGAATAAAACACTCTGAAGCTTGGGAAAACCCCAAGTATCTTTCAAACGGAAATCCACGCCTTAAGAAAGTGCGCCCAGTTCAATATTGATAAAGGATACAGGAGACAAAGGATTATCATAATGTCGGATAGTCAAGCAGCCATTAAAGCACTGAGCTCTTGTGTAATCAGTTCCAAAATGGTGTGAGAATACCTAGACAAACTCAATGGACTAGGCGAGACTAGGCGAGAACAATATAGTCACCTTACTATGGATTCCAGGACACACTGGAATAGAAGGAAATGAAATAGCAGATGAACTAGCAAAGAGGAGGACAGAAATACCTTTCTGGGGGCCTGAACCCTTTTGCGGAATCAGCCCCAATGTAATATTGGGGCTTATACAATCAAAGACTTTTCTGGGTGACTACAATCTGTTGAGATCAAATGAATGCATAAGTCAAAGTAAAACTACGCTAAGAGTTTTAACAGGGATCCTAACGGGACATTGTCGCCTGAATGGGCACCTGAAAAAGCTGAAAGGAGAAAGAAGAATGCAGTTTTTGTGGAATGGAAGAAGAAACCTCCATCCACATACTTTCCAACTGCACAGCACTTCAGAATCCTAGAGCACAGCATCTGGGAGATTATTGGATAGAAGAGGAACATTTGAAGCCTGCAGACATCCTAAAATTCCTCCGAGAAATAGGACTAAAGGAACTACTAGTTTCCGAGATTCTCCTCAGAAACTGAGTAGAAGTAAGGGGGCACAATAGATCTTTTAGGTCCCAGTGAATGTCACCCCAAAATACATACATGCAAGATGATGCATTTGTGAAGCTCGTAGGAAGATTACAAAAGAAAAGATGAGCAAGAAAGAAGACCAAAGAACAGATTTGGAAGAAAAGGAAACGTGGAGAGTCGAGAATAACCATCAAATCTATTTAAAAGGGATGTATGCAAGTATGCAGCTCTTAACGAGAGGTTTTCAGTCGAAATTCCAGCGATTGGCCAGCTACGGTAGGAATTTAACAGGAATAAGACCATAGAAACAAAAAAACTAGACGTAAAACTCGCCAAAAAACAAGAAGGGACAACTTTCCCAAGACTTACTTATGTTCTATTGATACTGGTTTTATTTTTTGCCTAGCTGCGTCCCTGTGTGTGTTTTTTTTTAATTTTTTAGGGTTCGTTCTAGTGCAACTGAAAATATTGAAATAACATAAGAACACTCACCAATGTTTGCATAGGTACGAATGAGATGGATAACATTGTCGTTGTTAAAACAACATCTGTTATGAGCCATTAATTGTTTGAAGAGTGTGATTATTCACAGATATGTGTGCACGGACAAACAAATGTGTGATGTTTAGCAACTGGGCGTTAACGCTGATATCATGTGTTTAAGTGTAGTTTAAACATAAAACTCTTAAAAATGCTAAAACGATATAAAGAAGATATACCTATATAGGTACTTATTTGAAGAATGGTCATTTACATGCTTTTGTTTATAAATATAAATAAGAGAAATAGTTGAGTATTTGAATATATAAAAAAAGAAAAAACGAGTTAAGACGAGAAATTTTTGAAAATATTTTATCGGCGAAACCCAGACTGCAAGCGGCGCTTCCTGACAGTCTTGCTTCTGCTCTACTTGAACTGTACCTATAATGACTATTTGTTGCGTCGAGACGGATGGTAACAAGACTTATTTTTCCAGGATAGATGATATTTTCGTCTCTACTTATCTCGTCTCGTGTAGAGCCCTATATTGGGGAGATAAACAATGAACCAGAACTGGGAATCGAACCCAAGGAATCCCAGAAACAAGATACTTGCTGTGTCTGACAAATAAGAATTGGGAAAAGTAGAATTTGATAGATGGCGCTCTGGAATGTCAATGTCATCTAAGCAACGAGTAAAACAAATCAGCTGCCGTATAAGCCCTTTGATATTTAAGGGGTTTTATTTTGTTGTTTTAGTTATTTTCAGTGTGTGTTTTGTAAAACTTTTACTTTTTCTTTGATTGTGCTTCAGTATTTTGTGTTGTTAAACTAGATTTTTCTAATTTTGACATATACAGTGACACTTTTTAAAACTGATTGACATTATGAAACGTCTTACTTTTTGTAACTAGTTGCATGAAGTAAAATTTAATGCAATTGGTGACGAAAAATGTAATTTAAAATTAGTGACAAAAAGAATTATTCTATTTATTAAACTGTTATAATACAAGTTAAAAACATAAATTATAAATTGATCAATTATCATAAATATTGATAACACAATTATTGCAATTATTCAAATTAATTCCCGACGACATATTTTTTTCATTGCTCGAACTTGCTGTTATTTGGGAAGCGGCGCACATTGCATTAGATGTTTCACCAAATATTTCTTGCGCTATAAGTTTTTTATTATTCATGGAATTTTCAACATATCTCTCCGCAACAGAGGTAGATTTCCAACCTCCATGCCTCTTTAATTTTGATATATCAGCGCCATTGTCTGCTAGGAAAGTCTGCTAGGAAAGTGGCAGAGCTTCTTCTGAAGCAGTGGCCAGTATATAGAACAGGATTTGAAGGACCAAGAAATTGTGCAATAACTTTTGGCGCAGACTGCTAAATGTGTTAATTCCCACAGGATTTCTGGTACATTTTCCATGCGCATATTTCACAAAAATCTGTTGTGTTTAAGAACCTGGGGACGCAACTTAATATATTTTCTTAATATTTCAACAAAATCCGTACTTTCAATGACTCCAGTGGTAATTGCAAACTGCCGTATAACTTTTGTTTTTGAAGGTGGGATATCAACACGAAAATGGCTTCCTTCGTCTATAACATTTTCAACTGGAAGAAATGTTGATTCTGCTTTTCTGCATGCTCCTGCCATTCCAATTATCATTGCAACCTTAGCCATTAAGTATTCTTTGTCATCAGCTTCCACTAAAAATTTGGCAAAATCTTCTTTAATAAAAACTTTTGACTTTTTAGCACTGTACCCGTCCGCTTGCCTATTAATATAGGTATGCTATCAAATTTGTATATTTTTTAATATCAATATTCCTTTTCAGATTTAGTTCAGACCTTAACATTGAGTAAAGTGTCCATAATGTGGAAACTTTTAGATCTTTGTTACCCTCAAAATATGCAAGTAAAACTTTCTCATTAACATGTTTAATTTTCTTCTCATCGTAACACATTTTTCGTATGCCAAATCATAAACTGCCTTTGACTTTTTAGGAATTACTGATAATAGAGCATTACCTGCTGCCTCTTCAATATCGCTTGGTAGCTCTTCAGAACTTGAATCACTCATTTTTTAAAAATAAAACTAAAAATATATCAATCTCTCTAAAAACCTTCCGTCTAGACTTTTTTACAAAATGTCAAACTGACAACTAACTAAATTTTATTTTTTTATTACTTTCTTCAAAATTAGAAAAAATCTTGTATGCAATACGTTACGAAATGAAATTTTGTGTAACTCACGCGTTACACAAAATTAGGCATTTCGTAACTGATGGCATAAATAGCTATTTGACTCCTAATATTTTTATTTTTGGAGTAATAGGTATGGTTGATATTTGTGAAAAGTACAACAAGCGTTCAATTAACTGTTTAGTTTTAGGTATGATTTCGTGTTTTTATTTCATTTTTGATATAATTATAACTACAAAAGTTGCAGGGAAGGTACGTTTGTATTGATTAATATTTTAAATCTTTAATACTGACTTATTTTCTCTTTGATCTGCAATGAAAACTAAAAATAGAATAACATAACCTCTTCCATAATATCTCTGATTATATAAGAATATTACCTCAGAAATGATGACAGTAGAGTTAAATAGAAAAACACAGTTTTAAACTTGTCACTGACACAAAATTAAACAAATAAAGTACGAATTTACGGTAATTACGTTGACTTGCATCTAATACAACAACAATGCAAAACGAATTATTTTACTTGTTGCGACAGTTACAAGTTTTTCCGCCAGAGGTCTCATTGAATTCTACTCCGTCCAATAGCAGATAGCAGATTATGTTAAAATTATCTTGAAAAAATACAGAAAAATAATGAATCTATTACGATATTGCTATGAAAGTAGTAAAACTGAAATTACAATGTAATTCTTGGAACTAATTGAAACAAGTACCTTTTGTGCCTTGAAAAGTTATGAATATAAATAAAACTACCTACCTTTAGTAAGCTGTAATTATAAAATTAGCGTAGACTTGCTAATTGGTCTGGGTATTCTGTGTTTGTAAAATGAATTTTTTGAAAATATTTGTCTGACAAACGGTAGACAACATCTAAAATACTTGTTTACCTAAGGGCGCCAACAGATTTGTTTGCATTGGCTACTGGGAAATCAACTACCACCTTCCACGTTTTTTTGCTCCAAATTAGTGTATTCTCGGTTATTAGAGCTTGTAGGTTAATGTTCTCTCCAAATATTGTCGTTGACAGGTACCTAACGTTGACAATAATAGCTCACATTAAATCTTTTATACAGGCATCTTTTTATTGCGCTTCAAATCAAGTTATTTCCATTTCAACTAATTGATATATTGATCTGCCGCCGGTTGATTTGCGATTGGTTTTCATTATAATAAAGACATTTTTATGAAAGTATTTGTTGTAACTACCGATAAAATTAGTAATACTCATAACTAAATTAATTTTTCTACTTACCTAACCTCTTGGAGATTTCCGAATTATGCATTTTGGGATTCTCCTGTGCGATTTTCCGTCGTTGTAGTCTAGACCACACCATGAAGGCATTCATAGGCCTTTTGATGTGATCCTCTTGTTTCTTGATCGATTGACTAGACTGTAGCGATTGTGGGACTCCCAAGGCGGCTCCTCCTAAGGAAGCCATCCTTGAAAGTCCCTCCGCGGCACTGAATCCGGAGTCGCACATCTGACCGACGGATCTGGAATGAAGAGTTAGTTTCAATAACAAGCGACATATACTTCTTTCTAAATAGAAGAGGTGAGGATGAAATACATAATTTACTTGTCAGAGGACATTAATATAAGATTAACAAAAGGAAACAGGACTGGAGATACCTATATGGATCGGACGGTAGTATAGTTTGTTAAGCCATCCTTTGCCGTTAAGTCATAATGAGTGACGTATTCTGCTGTTTTACGTATGTCTTATATTACTTGAATGTTATTTTACACTCAACCTCAAAATTATAATCAATGACATATGTTAAGAATTGTTTTCAAAATATGACAACAGGATTGTCAAAAGTAACAGATAAAATGTATGTTGACCTTAGGTAAGAAATACGTTAGTGATGTCATAATTCCGTCTCATCCATTTCATGAATGAGAGAGCCAGCTGGACAATGTATGACGTAACGGCAAAGGATGGCTGAACAAACTCTAAGGTTGCAGCTTATAACAATGTATATAGAGAGACTTGCAAATAGCCGAGCTATAAAAAAAATACCAAGAAGAGAAACTGGAGGTGAAATGGAGAGATGAAAACCAGAGACAGCTTATAACAATATATGTATACAGGGTGTCCCAAGACGAGTTAAAACTATCTGTATATGGCAAAATACTCATAGTAAAATCATGAAAATTTCTACGTTTGGGTTTTCGGATACGATCTTTTTAACTAAAATATTTTCAAAGCTGCCACTGCCACTGCCACTGCCACTTTGTTATTTTGAATAGAACACCCTGTCTATTGATACATTTTTGAAATCTACGTGAAATTTAAGTATAGTTTTAGCTGAAATATGAGGTAGAAATACCTCACAGAAAGGACTGGCAAGACCCAAGCAGACTGAAGCTTCCCCGAGGAGAGACCTGGTACACAGACTGGGGAAGGGACAGGAGCAGGTGTGTACAGTGAAATGAGAAACACAAGATGCTCCTTTTCACTAGGAGATCATACCTCTGTATTTCAGGCAGATATTTATGCTATCCTAGAATGTGTCAGAATTAACAAATATAGGACTGACCCTCATAGGATAAACATACTAACTGACAGCCAGGCAGTAACATCCAGACTGGTAGAAGAATGCCAGTAAGATTAAATGAACTAGCAGTCCATATTAAAGTAAGATTCGTGTGGGTGCCTGGGCATAACGGTATTTGTGGAAATGAACAAGCTGATGAACTCGCGATAAGAGGTTCAGCAACAGCATATGTTGGCCCAGAACCAGCTCTTGGGACCACAAAGAAGGTAGTCCGAGAGCAAATACAAAAATGGGTACAAAGCCAACATAAACTTCAGTGGAGGAACACTCCAAAGCAGATACACAGTAAAACCTTCATAGGTGACACATGTGTAAAACTGGCCGAAGAACTACTGAATATCAGTAGGAATAAGCTAAGAATTATTACAGGTTATTTAACGGGTCATACTCCGGTAAAAGATCACCTGAATAAAATAGGGTTATATAATGGGGACCTCAGCTGCAGACTTTGTGGCATGGAGAGGAGACAAACAATCTTCGGAGAAGCCAATGTGCCACCCGAAGTATATAGCACACATCCAATGGACCTATATATCGTCTACTTGAAGGTACGGGGATAACTGGATGGGTGGAATAAATGTGGGAGTAGAGTACAATAAGCCAACAGGCTGCAGTGCTCCTGGCATCAGAACGGCTACCACACACAAAAAATGGGAAAAGGTGGAAAAAAATGGAGGAAAATAGCCAACCAAGCTATGGCGTTAAAGAAAAGCATAATTTTCGGGATTAATATGTATAAAAGGGGAGTTTACAAGTGCACCTCCCAGTACAATCGTACTATTTAGTCGATATTAAAAATGAAAAAAGTGAAGGAGATAAATATTCACAAACACACACATTCCAAGGTCCAATCTCGAACGAAAATAAAAGAGTCGTTAATTAAATTCACCGTATAAAGAACCATTGTCGATGCATTCCATTATAAAATACAATAGGTGTGTTTTCATAACAAAATTTATTCGGATAATAAACTTATCATCGAAAGGAAAAACAAAGCCCAACCATTCTGAGGGAACAAAATACGAAAACGTTTAAATGCTAAATAGAATTATGCCATGAATATCTTAAAACATAAACTAGACGGATATAGGATGACAATAAAATCATGAGCATGAATAAACACCAGTGTGTAATAAAGTTCTTCAAAGTTGACAGTTGTTTGCGATTCTAATTAATGCCTCATATTCTTTTTTTTAATGCAGGTAATCATGTTTTGGAAGTCAGCCATCCACCGCGGTGAGGTTTTTTATGAAGCAGTTGATGCCAATGACATTGTTGCCTTTCGAACTATTATTTTCAAAAATTGCCTCTCAGATCGACAATAATAGTGGTGAATGTCGAGGTACACCGGTGAATGTCAACATCCTCAACGTTGCTTGACGTATGTCCGAAATATTGTTGGAATTTAATTATTTCTAACTTACACCAGCGATTGTCGACATTCAGGAATTTTTTTTTTGAAATAGAGACAAAAAAAATCCGTAGGTCTTTATTTATTAAAATAATATGAGAAAAGGACTTTCTGGAACTGAAAACACACAGTAGAACATAAAAATATAAAATGAAATATAAAAAAATAAGAACAATATCTTATTTATTGCAACAACTTAAACTACCGTGTCACTTCGAATTGCACAAAAGTTCCTTGCTTTTACAGCTGCATTTAGTCGTGGAACACTTCCTTTTGCAGTTACAACGTGTATAGCCTTGCCCTCCACTTTTTGAATTAGCAGAAGTTGCTTCTCCTAGCGACATTTTTTTTGTTGAAACTTCGTCCAAGGAAAGTAACTTTTCTTCACAAATTATAAACTGATTACGGGTAAAAAGCTGCTTCAAGGTACCATTTTTGTTGGCTAATCTATAAAAGTCTGAATCCTCTATTCCAACAGCAACCGCTAACACATTTCGAGGGTCTGTACGACCACGGTCGTCATCAGGGACTTGAATTCTTACGGTATCACCAATTTGGACAGGAGGAAATTTTTTTTTGAGGTTCGCAACATTTTTGTTGCTTGAAGTAGAAGATTCTCTTCTGCAGCTACTCTTTTTAAAGAAATTAGCTCGTGTTGTTTAGTCAGTGCTTGAGATGAAGATGTGTTAGGTGGCGGATCAGTCAGTGCTTGAGATGAAGATGTGCTAAGTGGCGGATCAGTCAGTGCTTGAGATGAAGACGTGTCAGGTTGCGGGTCAGTCAGTGCTTGAGATGAAGACGTGCCAGGTTGCGGATCAGCTCCAATGGTATTTTCATTATCCATGTCTGTTTGTCGACATATACCGGTGAAAGTCCGAATGTATAATAGAATTAAGAAATGTTCGGACTTTCACCAAGGCATTTGACATTTGTCGACATCCACCGGCGAATGTTGCCATTCACTACTTTCGGTCTTTCACGGTAACATATACAATTTTTTCCTCTACTAGCCAAATTTAAGACAAATTCACAAACGCACCATGAGAAGCGCTTACCCCGTTGTCTGACTTCTTCAATTAATAATTCAAAACTAAAATTAAGCGACCAACGCTAGTCAAATTAATAGAAAATTAACTCTACAAATGAAATCGCCGATCTAAAGCTATTCCGACGGCACCGGGTCAACAAGAATATTCGTAAAGGGCGAATAAGGGATAAACAACCCCAACAGGACGTCGGCAGGACCAAGTCCGACCAGCTAAATAATCAACATCCTGGCCGTGTCTGTATTGTTGTTGGCTGTTTTTGGAGTACTGGGTTTCGAGCTTGAAAATATGCCACTCGAGATCTCCAGATCGTCTGAGGAGTTATTAACGGCCACTCGGACCTGTTGACTACCGATTGACCTAAGATAGTGTGGGGATTTAATCAACTTAATGGGGTTATGATTAATAATTTAATTGTTGTCTAATTTTAGAGGAGAACCACCAAATTATTTATGATTTTTCAATATTTTATGTCGTTAAATATAATTGATCAGCTTTTTTAAAATGGTTTTTCGTCGTTTTCTTTTACTATTTCAACCAAAAGTGTTTTAATACCAATGTTAAATATCTAAAGAACCATTCCATAATCTCAGTTGAATTCTAGAAATTCTGGCGCAATATTATTTTGTACTTTTTACTTCTAATTCAGTTATCCAGGACATACAGATGAATCCAGAGTAATTTCAATAAGTACAGGACCGTATCTACAAAGTAAAAGTTGATAGAAGGCTCAACTGAAAATTTAAATATCTTCTGTATGTTCCTTGTGGCATTACTTATTCTATTTTCTCTTATTTTCTTTGGGAATCAAACAACAATATTATGCTTTTATATTTTTTTATTATTACGACGTTTCGGTAGCGTTACAGCTATACCGTTGTCCAGATTAATTAGTTTTTAAACAATTTTTGGTCCCTATATCTGACCCAAACAAAAATTTGCTGATACAATAGCAATTTTCTTCTAATCACATGTATCGCCTTTAATTACCCAGGGTGTTTGTGGGAAATATTTACAGAAGATCATGGCGAAAATAGTGCGGAAAAACTATTAAGTACTATACCTTTCCATAAAATTGTAAAGATTTTAAAAGGAAATAAACTATCTATCTACTACCATACTTATATCTATCTTGTATAGCAGCATATTATTTGTTTCTAGTTCATAATATGTTCATAGAACGTTTTTCTTAGACCAAATTGGTGTATTGGCACCAAACACACTGATTAGCAGTGGCGCACACCCCGCAGTGCGACGAGGAGAACAAGTCAGAGGGCCCGTTTTTCTTAAATTTTTTTTCACAAAATGCGTATCAACGATGATGTCAAAAGTAGCAATGAAGTTTATGCTTTTTTTTTGTAATTCTAGTAAGAATTGTGTCGAAGTCTGAGTACTTGGAAGTTTTGTCCAGAAGATAGTTTGGTTCAAAAGTTTAGTTGAGAAGGTTTATTGTTCGGGCTTAAAAGCCTAATAAATACCTTGAAATTTCTCACTAAAACGCATTATCTGTTAATAATAAATTAAAATAAGAAGAATTTCCCAAAAGTAGGTACTTCAAAACATCACAGTTTTCCTTTAAAAGCTATAGTGGTTCCATGGTATGATTTTGCACTCCCGATTAAAGAATTTTTGAAATTTATAACTACCTTTATATAAGTATCTACTTACTGAGTCTGAGCTGTTTTTCATTTTGATGATTTTATAAGAATTTTTTATGTAGAATTTTCCGAAATCACTACATTTTTTGCTTGAATTTCCTATCTAACCAGCAAAAAAGAGTAAATGTCATGTTCTATGCTCTCAGAGCCTAAATAAAAATCTCTTTTACATTAGTAGTCCAAGATTTTCTACAGATAGGTATAACACTGGAAAATTGATGTGGTGCTTGGAAAAATTGACCAAAGCGGCCCTGAAATCAATGATATCAAAGAAAATATTATGTTTTTGGGGTAATTTGCAGTGTATGAATCAAGATAAGAAACAATTAATTACTAATATCTATTTTAGTGAAAAAATATCGAATATAATTGTAAAAAATTGAGCACAAAAGTAATTTTGGATACCTAAGTACCTACACTTTACATTTTCATCTCAAAATACCTTTTAATATCTATAAATAAAATATTCAACCATTTAACTAACGCTTCAAGCCTGTTAAAATCAAATTAACAATATTTCTCTTTTTATTAAATTCTTCAAATGAAATTAGCGTTAATCAATTATTGATCCACGCACAATGTAGGTAAATAATCATAAAAAGTGGAAACCACGCCATATTGACAAGTCAATAAAAATCCAACAAAACGTGCTAATTAGCATAGTATAGAAAAGGACACCAAATATTTACGGTTTGTTTACAAATGGAGACTCATTAAATACCTCATAAAATGGCCATTACTGGCCTGTCTCTGTAGCTCCAGATCAATCTTGGGGCTGTTTTAAAAGTTCCTCTCACAAAAACAATCAACACAATCACTATCACAATTGTTTTTTATTGGATTAAAGTCCATTCACTTATTAATCTATACGTGTAAGTCTTATCAAGTCGCGGCACTCTATGCAGCTTCGCAGGCCGGTGGTGAAGGTAAGATTACACTGAGCATGCGCCATTCACATCTGATTGTCGCGGCCAATAGAGAAAGGGGGAGTGGTGTGCGGCTTTATCTCTTCATGTTATGCTTGAAAAACAGATTAGACTCCGCCTCCTTTTGTTATGCTGATTTTTTGTCTCCCAGTCCTTTGTACAGGTGTTTTTGAATTGTGTGGCATATACAGTTTTTTTTATTTCTTACACTAAAAAGAGTATGGGAGGAAACGAGGCTCTTCTTCTGCATCAATAGGTGTCTGTTCCAAAAATTTTGATTCATACAAAAAATAAAAGTGTGACGGTTTATCGAGTGTTTTGTAACATTTAATTGGATACTTATCGACTGCAGCATTCATCAGACGCAATTCATGCCGGAAAAAAACGAAAACAATGGTAGGCCATAAAATATATAATTTGATGCAATTCGCCATGCAAGACTCATCTTTTAAATAAGCTTAGCTGCCCTCAACTCCTTATTTTTGTTTGATTCTGTCCTGTCTTTCAGGAAAACTCGGTGTCGCCGGTGTCGCACCGCCCGGCTGGTGAATCCAGAATCACTGAGTAGGTACTGAGCGGCACCGCCCGCTTGTGAGCTTGGCAGTTTTCCCCAGTTTAATTGCCTAACACGGCAGTACGTATTAACTTTTAACAATCATTAGAGTTATTCTAATTTTTAACCTCTTCATCTCGCTGCTTCTCTTTTGCACCCTTGTGATTTGGCTTGGCAATTTGGTATTAATTTCCTAACGTACATGCTGCCCGTGTCTATAGCTCTTGCTGCCCCTCTACGCCAATGAGTCTCCTTTATAATATAAAGAAGATCTTTCTTGTTAAACAAAAGAGAGTAAATATCCCAAAGTCTCCAGTAGATGTCTACAAAGCCGCAACCGAACTGCCAAATATTAGGTAAAGATTTAATATGTCAATTGTTATAAATACTTCTCCTACTACTTTCCGGAACTGCTGAGCGATCTTTCCTTCACCTAATGTCGACTTAAAATGAGCACAATAACAGCAGAGCGTTTGAATGTACTGTTATAATGCAATCGACCCAAGATGTTGCCACAAAAATAATAGCTTTTGTCATATATAATACCACGAGAGTGAAAATTTAGTCGGCAAAATTTTTCGATTGTCATGAAAGTTTTTTGCCTGGCAATTTTGCGAATGACATTTTTAACAAAACCACGAGCCGTCAGGCGAGTGGTTTTGGATTAAATGTCATGAGCAAAATTACCTAAAAGCAACAAACTTGAATACAAGAGAAAAATTTTACCTTACAAAATTTTTAATTGAGTGGTATTCGACATGACTATTTCACGAGAGAAAAACTAAAAAATCATATGTTTAAACGTTTTATTTATTGCAAACTTCAATTATACAAAGCCAAAAAAATAATAACATTATGAAAAAAAATTATTATAATTACAATTATTATAATTGTACGTGGTAGCATTATTTTGGGGATTGTTTTGCATCATAACCTGTGATGAATTTAAGTTAGAAACTGAGGATTCCTTTTCTTTATTTTTATTTTCTCGAAGGTTCTCTATAAGTTTGAAATGGTGTTCTTCATTTAATTGTAAATATGGTTTCAAAGAATGGGCGGAAGAATGTCCTGTAAGCTTAATTACTTCTTGTTCACCAACTCCTTCTTTTGCTAATGCAGATATTGCAGAAGCTCTATGTTAATGATTGGATATTTTAATTTTTTTTGTGTCTATACCAATTGATTTTGCCGATATTTTCGTCCACTTTGAAATTGTATTAATTCCCAATGGTGAATTTTGGTACCATATTCCTCTCTCCCAATTTGGATGTACTGTTAAAAATAATCTTGTTGTTGTTAGATAAGGATTGGATTCTCTTTTTTCAATAATTTTTAAAAATAAACGAACGGGACACAAATTGTTGTTATCATTATTTCTTACCAGCCACTTACTGCCAGATAAAGCTTTTGATCCTTCTTGTGTCGTTTTGGAAAAGATTGGATTATATTCTACCCTGCCAGTAAAATTACCTTTATTATCATATTCTTTTTTAAAGTAATTAATATCACAATTAGCAGCTTCATTTCCACGCCATGCTTATTAGAACGAACATAAATGAAAACACTTTTTTTGTAACCCATCAGGATTATCTTCAGAATAGCTTTCTACCATTTCCATTAATTCTTCTTTGGTAAACGCGTTAGAACTTCTTTTTCTGGTTTCAGGTTCAGCCTGAAGCTTTTTACGTTTTGTATCCCTGGCTAATCTAACAAATTTATAGGTAATATCTTTAAATGGATCAATTTTGATGTTAAATTCTAGAAAATATTTTTCCTGAACCATTTGAGCAGTCTTATTCCAAAGTGTTTTCACACTAGCTTCAGTATAATCAGTTCCATCTCTTTTTTCATGTTAAAACCATAATCTTCAAGAATTTTTGCTATAACTTGTTCAGAAGTATCCTTTTCTAACGTATAATTACGTGCGTCCAGAAACATTCTAAACTGTTCCCACGCAGACTTTTTTGTCTTCATAGTATTTCGCGGTATACTTTGCTTAATTGTACTCTCTATTTCATTTATTGAATTATTTCCAAATCTTGTATTATTCATGTTAATAATACTTATTTAAATTTTTGAAACAGTTTTAATAATTTTTTAGACAGTTAAATGAATAAATAAACAACTTAGTTTCCTTAGAATCCACTAACAAAGATTTTATATTGAATTTTATCACAGAGTGATAGAATTTTATACACATAGATTTGATATATTAAACGTCAAAAAATTGCCGCGACAAGACAAAAATTTGCCAGTTCAAAACCTTCAAATTTTGTCAGTTATCAATTTACTCTAGTGAAATAGTCATAATAACACAATGAAGGACTTGATATTTGTTATATTTTGCATATTATCACTTCAATTCCAGAAGTTTCCAGTCATATACATACCACTGGTTTGTCTGGGGAGATTTTGACTAGGTGTGTAGGTTTCCCCTCTCCAAAGTGCTTCCCTGTCAGTTATAGCATAAAAAATGGTTGCAAATACTTCCTGTCGGAAGAGAATAAAGTAGAAAACTGCAAATATTTTCATTCTGAATCCAGTGACACAAACTGTTCTAGCTGAAAACTGATATACAACCAACTAAATTTGTAAAATATATTACCGGCATGTGTATACATTAATTGCGCGCCATTTAATCCTCCCATGTACTGCAGAATACAATAAGTTAGACTCTCAGCTTTTCATTAAAACATAGACGTAGAAAATTGAATACTTACCAAGTCTGACAAAAAGGTAATATTTTTTGTTAACTAGTAGTTTTGCTGAGCTCGGGAGACTTTGATTAGCTGCTTAAGAATGTTTTGCCTTCCTTAGGTTTGCAGTTGCAGAAGCTGTGAGCCCTTTATTGGCAGTTGAAGGCCAGTGAATATTAATTTCAATTGCCTTGTATGATATTTATCGCTGAAATTAATGCCTGGAATCTTTCCTAGTTGCTTGAGCTGAAACGCTTCCATCTTTAGCCCCCCTTTGAGCCACACAGTCCTCAATACGATACGAAACCTTTTGACTTGGATTGAAAATTCATGTTTGAATTCCGATTCTGAGGTAACAAATTCTTTAGTTTTGATTGGATGCTTTAAGTTCTGTTCTGTTCTGTTGTAAACAAATAAGAGATATGACATCACACGTATCATCGGTAGCGTTCGGAAATCCTCGGTGTTGGTCGGAATGTGCATTGAAATTTGAATTTTATTTTAAAATTTTGAAGTAATTTCCAATGGAAACTGGTTTATTTCCTATTATTAGTAAATTTGATATCAACTTTACTATTATAAATTAATATCTAAGCAAAATATGCTATATGCGTGTACTCTATTATGTTTGTAGTATCGGTTGTTATGGGCGAAGAGCGTTTTGCAATTTTTTACGCTCGGCGAGCGTAGAGTAACTCTCCTCAAGAAACGTCAACTTTTCGTTGTAAATGGCAAGCGAAAAAGCCTACTTTTCAATGTGATTGTAGAAAAATGAATTTTTCGTCACCAGCTGCATAATATTTTCCATTTTGTAACTAGTTACGTAAGTAAAAGGTGCCATTTGATAACGCTAGTCAGTTTTGAAAAACGTCACTATATATATGTCAAATTATGGTGAAATACTATTAAATGTTCCTAGAAATTTTTTTGTACGCCACTGCCAAAAAGAAAATATATCTTTAAAAATGTACACATATGCAACACTCAACTAAAGAATCTAAAGCGTGGCTGCGCGATTACTATTATGCGATTTTATATACCATTGTCATTGAATTACCATCACAATAGATATTATGGGGTAATTATTAAATATTCTTGTCCGTGCCAATAATAATAATTCACCCTCTCCTTCCAAGGGTATTCTTATAGATTATTGCACTTTTATTATTCGAATCTTTTTTTGCTGTTGTTGTTCTGCCATTATGTTCTTGTTAAATTGTCGGATTTGCATACATTATTAATAAAAGATATACCTATAAATAATATATGCAACGTTCTATTAAATTCTGATTTATTATTATTGTGGTATGACAATGTATCGGATGTTACGAGAACTTATTTACTTTAATAAAATTTAATGGGACTTAAATTGAGAAAAACATACCTAAATATGATACGAAGTGTAGAAGTCAATGTTGAAGGAAAAGTAAATGGGGGTCTTAGGAAATAGGTAAAAAAATTAAAGTTAAATGGTGTTCGAAATTATCAACAATCAACCGCTCATTTCATTGAATATTTTCTCTTTTCTCTTTTCTCTTTTCTCTTTTCTCTTTTCTCTTTTC
>CAJUYG010000026.1:695803-721068 GCA_910591675.1 Galerucella calmariensis | reverse complement strand
TTGGACTACAAATACATGGTTTTTGTTCACCCTGTATAAATAAGCTATCCATATTTTCGGAGCATTTTTACGGAGTTTGCTTTAATACCAAAGAATTTATCTACAATTTGGCGTGGAAACAATTGAAAGTTCTTGGACAACGAACTCTAGCAAAATTTTGGGATTTTTTTTTGCCCGTGAGTCTTAAGAGCTTTAATCTATCGATGGTCACAAACTAATACCATCATTGTATTTTCAACTTTCAACAACATCCTTATCTTCTCCGATATCGTTTTTATTTATCAAAATCCTGAAAATCGAGTTACTTTCTTCAGAATTAAAATTGCTTAATACGTGTGAAATCCCATTAGCCGAGAAAAAATTTCGATACAACCAATTACCCGAATCATCGATCACATATTTATTTTCGATAAACCTTCAAAGGACCCTCGAGGTTTTACAGATTACTTTTCCTTTATTTCGAAGATCTGATGAGGATTTGAAAAGATCACGAATCCGATTCTTCCCTCTGTATAAAAAAAATGCCACATTGTTGATTTTACATTTCCTGGTTTGAGATGGGACTAGAAAGTGACCCCATGTCTGATTTCAACTGTCGATAGAGGCATCAGTGAGAACAATTCGGACTGTCTTGGGCCTTGTTTTTTATGTTTGGGAAGTAAAATGATAGTAGGTAAGCTCACCATTGTTTGTCATGTAACGGTTTTCAGTTTAAGTAGACTACAAGATACAACATTATAACAAAAAATTATAACAATAACTCGTGAATAAATTATTTAATATTTAATTTCACTCAATCTCAATAAAGAGTAATCTAAATTCACCTCGATGGTATCATAACAAACAGATTCAGCTTTATCAAAAGTACATATACGAAAATATGTCATTGCAATGTGGTATGACGCTCTACGGGGTGTCTTTTGCTAATGGCTGTGCATACAGGGCGTCACTTGCAACCTCTATTTACATACTTCGACATAATAGGGATTTTTATGAGTGTCGATAAGTGGAGCGACTGAATTTATTCCTGTTGGGGAGGATTTAGTTGATGTGGAATTGTCTTCTTACTTCTTTAGGTTGTGTCTGGTGGTACGCCATAACTATATTATCCAGCACACTGTTTATAAATGTTAATTGCTTAAAATATAAGATAAGGTAAGATCATTATGGGGCTTAAAATATATTGTGTTTTCTCTCTTGTTATCCTTCTTACTCGACTTCAAATGCCAAACCTCAAGACTTTCATATATTGGGAGGATTGTGGTTTTTCTCTCCTATAGTCGAAAACCTGATCCTAGACTGGCATTTGCAGTGCACAGGCTGTGTGCTCAACATGAGGCCTATGGATCAGTGAATTTTGGCAAGATTTCCTTGATGCACTCTTTCGCCTGCTTCATTCTTGGCTCTTTATTCCAAATTTCTTGAGACTGCTTTTTCATCCAAGTACTTAGTGTACTTAGTACTTAATTGCTTTTATAGTAAATGTGTACTATAAAAGCCATCAAGTTATTTGTTATGCGGACGATATGACCATAATTTCGAGAACAGAGAAGGATTTGGGTGAAATAACAGAATTCAAAAGAGGCGGCCGCTAAAATGGGACTTACGATAAACGAACTGAAAAGGAAGCTGATGAGACTCGAAAACCAGACCACAAATGACAAATTTAGAGTAGAAAACCAAAGAGCAATCATCGAATTTGAATATGTGAAAGAGTTAATATATCTAGGAACCCTGTTAAATAGTGATTAGGAGCAATAAATCACCTAGTCCGGTCAAAGCATCTGTCAAGGAAATCAAAACTAAGATTGTACAATACTATATTGAAGCCTACGATATTGTATAGTTGTGAGACATGGGTTTTCAAAAAAACAAAGAGAAAAAGTAATTAGATGGGAAAGGAAAATGTTAATAGGAATTCTGGGAGGAAAAAAAGTAGAAGGGCTGTATATGAGAAGGACTAGCGAAGAATTATATAACATTTATCGTGCACCCAAAATAGATACAACTATTACATCAAGAAGACTTCAGTGGTTAGGGTACATAGAAAGGATGGAAGGAGGAAGAATAGTGAAACAAATAGCATGGAGAATTCCGGAAGGCAAGAAGAAAAGAGGCAAACCAAGGAAAAGATGGAGGGAAGTGGTACTAGAAGACCTGAAAGAAAAGAATGTGAATCGATGGAGAGAAAAGGCCAAAGATAGAAAAGTATGGAGAGGGATTACAAAGCTATGGGCCTAAAAGGCCTGTTAGTAGCTTTATATATATACCTTCTGCTATTTGTTTTTTTGTCAAAGAAATTGAGCCCCTCTCGTATTAGTGAGTCTGCCTCTTCATTGTCCTTGTGATCTGAGTGGCCTGGTACCCATGCTAAGGACAATCTATGATGACTGCCAACCCACAACAAAAATAGGAAAAATCTTGAAGAATTGTTTCTTTTTTAGTCTTTCTCCAGCGTGCCACTATTGTTATCTTGTTGTTCTTATCAACCACGTTTTGGATAACTGTGTTTGTTAAATATAAAAAATTTACAAAAATTATAAAAAAAAAACGATAATCAGGAAACATTAGAAGACATTGAACACTTATTCTTTATCTTCATACTTAATTAATAACCACTAAACTCTAAAAAAAAAGAAAATTTAAATTAAATAGTTATAAATACGACCGTCGGTTGAATAGACACCTGCCCAGTGTTGCTTTGAATCGCTGCTTGCTGATGATGTGTTGGTAAAGAGATTAAGTGTAGTGTACGGAATGGGGTTGTTGTTTTTGTTTGAATAAGCTCGTATGTTCTGTCTTTCTGTTTGTGATTTTGATTACTAGGAATAAAGGAAATGCTTATTTGCCGAGTACGAGAAAACTATACATGCACAGACGGCTGGTGATGGAGTTTGGAGTTAAACTCCCCTCATATTCATATCGGACATAGGTATTAGTCGGATTTGTATTTAATACTTTTTTCATCAGTGGTTTCCACAGTCTATCAACTACTAATTTTAAGGCATTAGTACATTTTCTTAGTTACTAACTAACTATGGCTACAGAAAATGCAAAAGGAGATATAATTATACTTTGAATATCAGAGTGGGAACAAGAAATGGCATTTATAAAGCAGTGATAGGAGAACGTGGTTGAAGATTGCTGGATTTTTGATCATAAATATACACATGTGATGGAAAGCAGAAATGAAAGGACAGTAGTTATGAAGTAATAGAATTCCTAGCCCTAAAAATGTCATTTGTATGACAATAAAAAATACAAAAAAGAACAAAAAGGGAAGAAAAAATACCGAACCAAACACTACTACTAAATGTGCAGGCGAGCCTTGACCTAGACAAACTCAAGCCAAGGTTCCGGCACTGAGGCCACTGGCGGGCCCATAGGGAACGGGAACTTACCTCTACTCCTAAGTTGTGGAGGTGCTTCCTCACACAGCAGTGCCCTGTTAGGAGTCCTACTATCTTCCTCAACCTACTCCTTGGTAGTTCAATAGCTGCCCCAGCGTGTCCATCAGTCCTTCCCTTCAGTGGAAGTTTGGATTGTCTAGGACCCTACAGAGCACTTCCTCGTCTCCTTGATGCGTATTGTTTGTTTTGTTAGGCCGAGGGTCGGGCCCTGGCCGCAGAAAGGAGCTGCCGCCCCTTCCACAGCCAGTGCATCCGCCATTTCGTTGCCTTCAAAACCAGAGTGGGCCGGAATCCATTCTAGCCGCACTGCGTTCCGACTTGCAAGATCAGCAAGTATATCCACTCAGGGCTATAATTTCTGCCTGTGTATATGGTTATGCGTCGATACACATAACCTCTGTCTAGGTTTATCTGCGCACATTCCAAGATAGCGTATATCTCGGCCTGATATGCAGATATACCATCACCAAATGGTACACATATTTGTGTCCTTGAGTTCCTGGAGTAAATTCCAGCCCCTGCTCTATCACCAGAGCATGAGCCATCTGTGAACCAGACGGTCCCATGAAACTGAGTATTCGTCTCTTTTCCCCAGGATTCTCTATCCCGGATCATAGTCCTCTATGGGGTTGCGAAGTAGTACTTGCGCAAGCATTCGTCAGCCGCTCGAGCCAGAACTGGAATATCTTCCAGGAGCCGGAGCTTCTTGACGTGTCTGCACTCTTCCCCTCTTCGCACGTAAACATGGAATACTATTATGGAAAGAATGGAAAAGGAAAAACATGGTGTAATGAATGTATCCTTCTATGGATACTTGGTAGATTATAGGTGTGGAAGGGCCTCTGAATAGGTGGTGTTGCTGGTCACTCGGTGGGTCATCTTACAGGAATAAAACAACTACCTGTAGCACTGGGACATGTTCTGTTTATCACTTTAATTTACTATTATACATTAAACTACTTATTACTAACACTAATATTAATAGTAATGGTAATCATAATTACAATGAGAATCAATAATTAGAATCCCATAAATAAGTAAATAAGTAAATATAAATAATACTATTCATGTTTATTTCACGCTCTGAACTTGACTTCGCACGTGCAACCTTCCTACTTCATATTTATGTAACGATTCATGATTTATTGAAATTAGCTTCAAGGGAATTTATGTCTTTTAATATTAAATATTTTATAATGATAATTTGAATAATTAATAACTTTATATTTTGACCAAAAGGCATCACAATGGACAGAGGCAAAAAAATGGCAAGAGATAGAAATAAATGGGCTAAATTTGTACATGAATAGGTATCTGGGCCAACAAAACATCGATGAAAAAATGCATATATGTCTTTAGCATAATACAATGTGTCTGTAATAAATATAAGTGCAAACGTTTTGTTACATCTTTATCTTTTCGAACACAAATGCGTATTATAATGTTGGTGATTATATTTCTTCACTACCCCGTACGCCTAACATGATTTACTGATTGAGAAGTATTTGTGGTTGAATGAAACGGCCTTAAGAACCTTGAAAAAGGTACGGTCAAGTGGCCATCAACCACTACAGACACAGTGGCGACGAATGAAGAATCCGCTCCCACATGGAACACCTGAGAATGTCCCTGGAAACCCCGCCGAGAGGCTAACCGGTAAGAAAATACCTCTGTGTGGCCGTGAACTGTCTGTATTAACCGAAAAAAACCATAAAACAATCATTCGAAAATATAAAATGAATATGATTTGAGATAAATAAATGCATAATAATAAAAAATATACAACATTATATATTTTTTTAAGAATGAATTTTATGATATTTAGCAACATCTACCTCTTAACTTTCGCTGTTTCGTACAGTTCCAATAAATATTTATAATAAATAAAAGCAGTGAATAAGATCCATGTGGGAAAATTCTCACCGCCTAACATTTGAGAACATGCCTAGGTCCTTCCATGTGTAATATCCTACTTGAAGAACCATGGTCATCTATGAAGCCTTAGTATAGTGGCCAACGTGTTATATTCTTTTGCCAGGGAAGCGGCTGGACTTTTAATTTTAGAACTCAGTAACACCTACGGCCTAACGACTTCGACAATTGCGGAACTATCCAAACGTTACACCCATGCTCAATCCTTTAAGAGATGGGATGGAAACAAAGGATGCAGTCTTGCTAGGATCACACTGGGCGACCCTGGGAAGCGCCGAAGAAATATTTGACGATGACCAGGAAAAACATACGTTAAACAGCCACTATTAACTAAGGAAACACCTCCATACTATGGGGCTAGTGGACACACCTCTATGCAGGAAGTGAACAGGAAGATGAAACTGTCAGGCATGTCTTATGCGAGTGTCCGGAGTTATCGTCAATAAGAGAGTGTGTGTTCTGTGAGTCTTGGCCCTCACCTGCCGATATGAAGGAGATGTATCCTAGTGACCTATTCACCTTCCTGAGAAGGACGGGATAGGCGATGACCTAGGAGGACAACTCCTCGGAGGGATGTACGAGTACAATGGGTCATATGTGGCCTAAGTGCTGTGAGCCTACACTCACCATCTCTACTCGACAGATATAGATAGTCTGGTGGCCAAAAGTAGATCAAAGTAAAGCCAAAGTGGGGCTACCAAAACTTAAGAGGCCTGCCTGTCTGTGAACGAAAAAGACGAGTCCACTGAGAAGCTGCGGCACGTTGGCGGAAGCTATATAGAATGGCTGCATATAGGCTGAAGTGAAATGGGAAGACACCAATGCACAGTCTTTGCAGAATCTTAAAATTCATCAAAAACCCAGTTCTTGAGATGAGAAATGATAATTAACGACATTACCTGATGATACTGGGATGGGCTGGAAGTATGCAGTCAGGAAGGAACGTTGGTGTCCACGGATCTAAATCTAATAGGAACAGATGCTGGTTGGTGCTTAGGATAAGAATAATTTTGTATTAAACTGATGAAGGACTTTTGTATAAAATTTATTCGATCCTGTAAAACAGAAATTTATAAATCCTATTTTCTACCGGCCAATTTTCACTTGGATACAAATCCTTTTCAAATTGCCTTTTCTATTTCAACATCCTTATTCCCTAATTTTTTTAAAAAAAGGATTGGATTCGTAGCTCTACGGTCAATTTTAATAAAAGGATTGAGGTATGTGAAAATAAATCTTCGTTTCTCTGATTCAAATCATCACAACTATATACTACCCCTAAAAGCAGACACCCGAAATACCAGTATTTAATAAAAAATTTATAGACTTTTTTGTGTCTTCCCTCTTTCAGAAACTGTTTTCACTTCCTTTTATACTCCAGAAACCTACCTGCTTCGTACGTTTCTAGTTCATTCTTGATCCCCGAAAAAAAAAATACAAATAATTCACACACTGATTACTTTCAAAAGAATACATTAATCCAGAACGTCACAATCGAGTAGTTGTCAAAAATAAAAGTCAGGACGGACGCAAAAAACAGCACAGCTTGTCATTCCAATATCACGCTGTGAAATATTTGTTCAAAGCCACCTAAGATCACCCCGTTCTTGGCGATTTCAAAGCCACCTCTAACTTAACCCCGCTTCTGATATCTACAGTGACGGGATAGCCATTTGGAACACAAAGATAAAATTTCTACGATTTTTATATAAAAGATTTATTAGGATCCTCCCAAGTTTTTGTATATTTTTGTATTTGTCCTTGGACCAATTTCTTTGTGATCCAACTTAAATTTTTGCTCAACTTCTCCATCAGCTTGTTCATTCCGAGAAATATTATAATGTCCCAGCAGCCACACCAATCTCACTCTGCCAGTTCATTCAGTTCTTTCTGTATTCCTTTACGGGATGCTACCATAAAATAATGAGATTTGCCTGGATGTCAGTTAACAAACACAAACTTGTTATATTTGTGTTAAAACTCAAAGAAGATAAAATGTGGACTTCTAACAACTGGTGGTGGTTCCAGTGATTTGAAGGAAGCAGCCTGGAAACATTTGGTGACAGTTGCTTATTATTTTGTTGGAAATCCCCATGAAGCCACGACCAAGTGAAGCCGGAAGAATGCTTTGAGTGTTTTGACAAAAGTGGTCACCACATTTAACATCAAGCAAGAAGAAACCTCCGTTCACATACCTGTAAGATGCATAGCACTCTATAATCGCATGGCACACCACCTGGGAGATTGCAAGATAGAAGAGGAAGCCTAAACTGATGCCTATGAATAACATAGAGAAACTACTACGTTCTGAAACCTTCTGAATAGAATACAATGTAGTGGATGCTGTTTTTAATACAATGATCCGGTTGGAGTGAGCGGATTCCTACACACTCTACCTCACAAGTACACTTGGTTAACTAACTTATGGGTTTCCTTCACTTGAATCTTCTCAATCTTGGTGTCTAATCAATAAGAAGTGACATCTTCTAGCAGAGTAAACTCTTATAAGTATAAGTACACAATCGCGCTCTCTAGCAATTTGCATGCGCACTTTATAAGAATTCACTCCCGTGGAGTTCTCACTTCTTAGTGAATGGACACCCTGGTGTCCCCGAAGGGCTGCTCATGGTTGATGACACTTTGGAATCCTCGAGATCTTCAGAATATCAGTATATATCCCTAATAATGTTGTATTCAAAATACCTAAGGTATCAAGCTTTGTTTTTTTAATATAAATGTATGTTGTACGTCCCTGTATTTCTGCTACTGGACCTGCAGGGAGCTGAGAAATTTTAATTCGTTTCGATCGAGAGGAAATAAAAGGGGATGAACCTTTGCCCGATAATTTTGCTATTGTTACTCTCCAGGTAAATGGGAAATCTGCCTTTAGGGTTACTTGGGAGGCGCTTTTTTTGGTTTTATTTTGTAATTAAACAATATTCAGTTCTTTAAACGCATGAAAAAACTGATTTTGAAAGTAGAATCTACTATGATTGATGATGTAATTTATTATAGGGTCATTATACTTGAGTGTGGCTTATTGTATTTGATGGGGTGAACATTTTTGGGAACAACAAGAATTAAACCGCATTTATTAGTTAGTTTGAGAAATTATGAGATTCTTTCAAAGTATGTGAGTTTACCGGTTTTTCGAAAAATTAAAAGGTATTATTCGCAGATTCGGTTTCAATAACACCTTCTTCAGAGAAGATATTATAGTTTCCATTATATTTGAAAATTTCTATTTTATTTATCTGCCAAATTTTGTACCAGTGAAAATTGTTCTAAATGATCTTTGAAGAGACTATTTTCGGTACAATACCATCATCAGAGGAGTCTTGGTAGCATGAAATGTAAGATTGCTAGTAAATTTTGTAGTGACAACGATATGAGATGTTTTTGAGGGTGTAGATAATGATGCTATAATTAATTGTTTGAGAATTTTGGGTTTCACGATTCAAATGATGGTGTTAGTAAAATCAAAAATTAGGGCTTAAAAAATGTATGCAAATCTAAAGTAGGAAGCAAGTGGAGGACAATTATTAAAACAGTAAAACTGTATCCAATTTATATACAGGGTGATTCATTGAGAATGTCCAATCTCTGAACTGTAGATTCTAGACCTCAAAATATGATGATTCTGCTCAACATGCCTCATGCAAATATTGCTAGTTTCCGAGATACGGGGTGTTAAAAGTTTGAATTTCAATTTCGATTTTCGCAATAATTTTTTATGTTCTCACAATTTCTCTTGAAGTAAATGGTGGGCATTTTGAGCATTTGTTTGAAGTTTTTTATTTTTGTCTACAAATTTGTTATTGTTACATATTTAAGGAATAATAAAAATTTTTATGAAAAAATTAAAATTTATTGAACTTTTTAGAAGCAAATAATAACCGATAACCGATAACCGATTGAGTTACACGAGTCAAAGAAGAGTAACTTTTTTTGTAGAATTTAACGATTTTTAATATTTTTTTATCATTTTAGCTGTAAGTTTAGCCCAAAAAAGGGTACTTTGATCTAATTAACACAAACAAGTGTAACTAGCGCCCTCAATTAGCAATGTTAAATTAGACTGCAAATTATGATTCCTCACGCCAAAAAACGTAAAATTGCCAATTTTTTTTAAATTTTAATTTTGAACACCCCGTATCTCGGAAACTAGCAATATTTGCATAAGGCATGTTGAGCAGAATCATCATATTTTGAGGTCTAGAATCTACAGTTCAGAGATTGGACATTCTTAATGAATCACCCTGTATATTAGTAACGAAAATATTAAGTACAGCTCTGAATTTAATAATGAAGTTGAAATTAAAAATTCTTTTCGAACTCTAGAAAATGCAAAAGAAACAGATTTTCAGTTAATTATTGTTCTAGATAGTAACTTGAATATTTTCATGCAAGTGAACATTTGAATTTTTTTTAATAAGAATTTGAAAGAATTAGAAATAATAATACATTTTTTCTACTACCGTGTGTAAAGTAAGTACTTCCAATAATAGTCGATTGGCTTGGTTCAAAATCTTCTGTGTAGTATCCGTAATGAAGCTGAAGCTGAAGCTCAAGTCGCCTGAATGGGCACCTGAAAAAGCTCAAAATAGTGGAGGAAGAAGAATGCAGATTTTGTGGAATGGAAGAAGAAACCTAAGTCCACATACTTTCCAACTGCACAGCACTCCAGAATCCTAGAGCACAGCACCTGGGAGATTACTGGATAGAAGAGGAACATTTGCCTAAGTTGAAGCCTGCAGACATCCTAAAATTCCTCCGGGAAATAGGACTAAAGGAACTACTAGTTTCTGAGACTCTCCTCAGAAACTGAGTAGAAGTAAGGGGGCACAATAGACCTTTTAGGTCTCAGTGAATGTCACCCCAAAAATCACACATACATACATAGGTCTGTAACCTCATCAGGAAAGCCGTAGAAGGAGTCAAAATTGGGAATAAAAGAAACTCAGAGCACCTTACTGCAAAAATTATCCAGACCAACAGATAGTTGCAGTATTCGCTGCACTAAATTGTTCTTGGAGCTGCAGAAATCTGCTGTCAGGCCAAATGGTCTAATAAGCAATAAGCAATAAGAAGAAGTGGGTTCCAAATACCCTTACCATCTAATGGTACACAGACAGCTCAAAAGCAATAGAAGGAACCCAAGTATCTTTCAAGCCGAAATTCACGCCATAAGATTGACAAAGGATATAAAAGGCTAGAAGATCATCATAATGTCGGATAGTCAAACAGCCATTAAGGCATTGAGATCTCGTGTATTCAATTACTGTGGATTCCAGGGCACACGTCCAGGGTTGCTCGTCTGAGGCACGCATCCACTCACTTGAAGTTCTACATAAAAAGATTTCTTAAGATTATCTATTCAAAAAGACAAACTCACCCTTCAGATCTCCTCTATGAAGAATAAGGTGTTCTAGACGTCAGCCAACTTTTTGCACAAAATATTATTTGTCATTATCATCAAAACAAAACAAAAAACCAAATTGTCTCACACAGATACGAAACAAGACAAAAAGGCAACTATGTAGTCCCGCTCATGACAAAAAATTTCGGACAGAAGTCTTATGATTTCGTTGCCCCAAAACTCTATAATGTTATACCCAACGAACTGAAGGAGATTTTCAACATTCATGTCTTTAAAAAAAATTGAAATGTTACGGCATCTCCAATCCACGTAACTTTTTCAATAACCTTCTTGAAAATTAATAAATTCCCTCTCCCCCCTCCCTTCCGTAAATACTTATATACTCAATCCTACATGTTCATTGTCTTGTCCATTCTTTTATCACAATTGTGTTACATTATTACAGTTGATCTCACTTGTAATCGAATTATTATTATTATTATACATATTATTGTATCTATTTTACTTTAAATGTCTTCTCTGTACTTGAAACAAGTGTTCAATCACTTATCAACATTTCTTTATTCACATGGTATCTTATTGTATTGAATTGTATTGCATTGCATTACTGTATTATTGAAAATGTGAATAAACTACTACTACTACACTGAACTAGCAAAGAAGGGTACTGACTGAAACTCTTTTTTGGGGACCAGAAATTTTTTGCGGTATCAGCTGCTATGTTATATTGGAAGAAATGAGCAAAGCTGAAAAAAGAGGAGATCTGACTATTGGAAAGATCTAGACAATCAAATATCCTACACGTAGTTTTAACAGGGATCCTAACGGGACATTGTCGCCTGAAAATAGCGGAGGATGAAGGAATGTAGATTCTGTGGCATGAAAGAAGAAACCTCCATCCACATAGGCACTAAGTGAAGAGGCACAATAGGTCTCTTAGGTCTCAGTAAATGTCATCCCGATATACTTATATACATACAACTAGTACAATTGATTCTTATGTAATCTATAATCTGTACTAGTTGCCTTTTTAACTTGGTTATTTTTCAATACAATTGAGAATTAAATTCAAAAATTGTAAAAAAATAGTTCCTTTGAAAGCTTTTCACTAAAAAGTTATTTTTCTGTTTTCGATTCCAATTTAATGTCCTTCGCATGCGATCCATCTGTAGTAAATAGCAGGTGTAAAGGATGAGGGTTCAGGGTTTCTGAACGAAGTGCATTAACGTGGAATGAATGGCGGCCAATGAAGCCATTATTGACCATCAGTGGACGGTATAAAGAGTGGGTTTTTTTTTCGACTAATCATTGTTTGGGACGGTTCGGTTTGATTGAAATATATCAACTTGGAAAAATACAACCGCCTCGCTTGCTTATCACAATAAATCACTAATGTGCTCTCTGCTTTGATATCTGTCTGTGTGAAACGTCCATAATGTTTTTTTTTCTACCTTTTTCTGATCGGAAAATGATTTATTCCGTATCTCCGATCGCTCTGCACTATTATCGATGGACTGAAAAATGTATTACTTAGACCCATTTCACAAGAACGGACGTTCACTATTTTTACAGATCGTATAGATTAATGAATTAAGCCGAAAAAACTCGTCCGGCTTTGATCTTGATTGATATAAATTCATGATTGTGGCAAAAAAAATAAAGCTACTCGCATTTAATTGCAAAACAATCGATTATTTTTATTTCATTGAATATAATGAAGATATTGTTGGATATGATGTAAAAGTTACAACAATATTTACGAGTATTGGAACTTTAGTTCTTCACGTCAGGTTATGTTTGAGCGAACGGGGGTCGCGACGCAAAATATCTGACCGTTACGTTACGTTATGTTACGTTGCTCCGTTATGTGCCTTGCTTGCGTGCGTGTGCTCTCTCCTGAATCTCTCTCGTTTACGAAGCAGCGATTCATAATAATAAATATGCTCATACCCGGATTCGAACCCGGGCCGCCCGCGTGCAATACTAGCATTCTAACCACTGAACCACCGATGCTATATTGAAATTCTATGCAAAGCTGGTATTCGCAGTGCTAGTGATCTACTTGAATTTGTTCGGATAAATTTTTACTATTATTTCCATAATTTTATTTGCGCGATTGATCTTTTTTGTTTATTTACAACATCGGTTGACAGGACGGTAGGTTGTGATTACTGGTTTCTATGTTCAACACGTCGGTGAGTGATTTACTTACCGTTTATACGTCGAAAAGTAATAAATAGCATAAAAACAATTTCACCAAAATGAAAAATATATTTTGAACTGATCGAGAAGTATAAATGTCACTTTTGACATTTCGTTCATTTCTTAGAAATTTAAATTATTTTATTGGGAATTTATTTCAATATGATCGCGCAAAAAATGGTGTAAGCTTCTCGAACGTTAAGGGTAATTACAACGTTTGCATGTAGATTCCTCTCGTAAAATTGAACAAAATGATGTGAGGATTAAGGGGTCTAGCACATTTACTTTTCGAAATACAGGGTGTTGAAATTTTGAAAACTTGAATGTTTTAATTCGATAACTGGATAAATTGATTTGACATTTGACAGGTTGTTTTTAAATGTAAAAGGGCACATTTTGATAAAAATAGTAGTCTGTGCAACTAGTGTGGATATGATGGCCATATCGCACTCCTAAATGTCAAATTCAACAATTTAATTAACAATTTCCTTTGGAATGAAAATTGTCTTACTACGCCTATGTTTTTAATAAATGTTTACTCAACTACTAGGTCCGTTTTTCAGTTTATTCTCATAAATACTTCAATACACCCGCTAGGACCCTCAATACATTGTAGGAGTATCTTTATAACTCACTCTGTAAAACTTGATTCATCCCTATACCAATTATAGATATCTTCTACGCCACTGCACTGTATACGTATGAATCCCAACACAACTAAGTGGGCTAAGAATAATGTAAAATGTCCACTCTTTTTGAAAGTCATTGTGGCTCCTTTTGGAATGTAAATGGAACAAGAAGTCTTATCTCTGTGTTGGCAGCAACGCTTTACTTAATAAACCATTGTTATTTTAGTAACTGAAACCATATTGTGCGCGATAAAAATCAAAGGGATATTTATTACAGATGATTGAAATGTAGTTTGAGAATCCTTTTTAAATAGGAGTAGGAAGTTGAAAAGTAGATTATCGTGACGAAATATTACTATTATATTTAAGTAAATGTACAATACATTATTTTCATTTGAAAAGAATGGTTGAAAAGAGAAGTGACTTGCGTATTATACGAAAACTCACTTTTATGAAATCTCTTCGTATAATACGATTCCGTGCAGTCTGTTCAAACTCGACCGAAGGCGACACGATGTCTAGTAAACCATGATGGTCAACCTGGACCCTTTTAAGATGTACAAAAACACCCTACGAGAGAATGTTTTCTTTCACCTTTTACCCACACAGGTGGTCATGAATAACATTTCCCTCCAAATTATCTCCCGAATACAGGACCGTCTTTAAAAATTTACTGTCAGTTTAAGAACAAATCTATTTTAATTTTTTATAAATAAATTTATGCTTTCAATCTAATTATTCCGAAGGTGCTAAACAATGAAGATTCGTCCTGTGGAATTTTTGTACCTCTTTTCCAACAAGCTTCCTGTTCCTGGAAATATTTTGAGCTTAGATAATTCCATTTGTTTTCACTAATGAAAAAGTTTGTCTTCTGCTGACAATTAGCTTTGAGCTAGAATTCAACATTAGACAAGGTATAACTCGTACCGAAAAATATTTCTAAAACTTTCTAAAATGAATATCTTCATTCAATCTCTTCCTGGAAATCCTAATTGACTTGGAAGCACATTATTGTCATTACCGTTAACAACAAAAGCAGGTAAAATGAATCCCAAGTAAAGGACATTAAAAGTATTGTTTTGGCGACATTTGAGTTTAATAAAGCCCATTCAAAATTTCTATGAAATATTTCTGAATTGAGTACCCGGATATCACTAAATTCTAAAAATTGAAATTTCGTCAAATAAAGTTACAATATTCACAATAAGAAATATATAAATAATTATTTTTATTAGTATATTCCCAAGTAACAATTTAAATTCTATAAGGTTTGTATAAACAGCTACAAGATATGTCTTATAGGATACTTAAATTCTTATAACGGTCTTCAAAGAATTATATGATCCTTATACAACGGAAAAGGGCCCATCTTTATACAACTGTTTGGTTGTATAACATTTCTATTAAAAGTTTATACAACTCTTATATGACTGTTTTATAATCATTTATACAGCTACTATAAAATGATTTAATAGTTAGTGTGTCATGTAGTCACATCTCTAAAATGGGATTAAAGCGGCACTATGAAGGTCTTACAAAATGGTTGTATAATGCAATATATTTTTTTATAATGCTGTTATTTCGAGCACAATGGAAACATTTTGTCATCTAGCAGTTTATAAGAGCATTTCATTTTTTAGTGAAGAATATCAGAACCAAATTATATTTCAACTTGAACGTGCATCATACATTTCAGTTGTAGAAATAGAGAATTATCAAAACGACTTGGGCTGCTTGGGCGGACATCGATATTAAAAATTATAATTTCATTTGGATGGTTTAATAGCACAAATTTTGATGCGACGCAAATTTTACTGATAGATTGTAGGCATATATTTGGCAAGAAAATGAAGCGCTTCAATTCTGGTTAAGTTTAAAGTAGATATTAAACATGACGATTCATAATACCAATTTTTTTATCCCAAAGAAATGCCTTAAACAATATTTTATCGTAAAATGGAACGGTATACGATAATTTTTTTATAACGAAGAATATTTAGGCACTGTAGGTACAACTAAAAAGTGTTTTATAATGCAACGCAGTTGAATGCTATACAATATTTATTATACAACATTATACAGCTTCAATAAGATAAGCTTAAGTAACTATTTTATAATGTTGTAGCTGTTAGTTATATAGTATATTATAGAACTCTTATACAATAGGTATAAAAGTCTTATAAAATGATATTTTCGATATTGCATAAACTGGCTTATAAGGTATTATATCATTTTAAAAGAAATGATCGTATAATGCGTTATAGCATATATTGTAAAAGTCGCTATAGAATCATTTAATACAACAATTTTCTTCAAAAAACAAAATTATCGCAACAAAAGGCTTAATAGAAATAAAAAGTCCTTAAAACAACGCTATTCGACTATTATACAACAATTTAGTCCTCTTAGAATTTCATTTTGCTATTTGGTTACTAACTAGTTCACGGCTCTGCCCGCTCAATACTTCATTGATTAATTTGCCATGTCTCAATAGATTTGTACCAACTGGTGATAGACCCGTTCTTGGTATCATTTCGCAAGTATTTTTTCGCGTTCAAAATGTTTATAGGGACTGCTTGAGAGAAACAGTACCTTCTGGAAGTGGTGATAACGTTGATGTGTCTATCCCAAATTCGAGTTTGTGCACTATACAGTACTTGAAATAAGTCTAGAACCTTTCATAAATGTCAGCTAAAATTTTACCCTCGCAACCATCGCGCACCCAAAGCTCAAGTCGCTAGCTAGATTTGATGACGTTTTTCTATGGCGATTGAATGACTATACTATTCCACTCTTCTTCTACCACTTCTTCAGTGACATATACAAACAGTATTTCCCTGACATCGTATCTCATGTTTTTCAAGTTGAGTTATGCTTTTTCTATCTACCACTCGTATTTGGATTCCTCTCGATTCCTCCTTCATTAGGACCTTCAGCACATTATTTTTTCATTTACTGATATGTTTTAAAAACTTCAACTCCAAAATTACATCAAAAATAGAGTCTGTTATTGAAGCAATAATGAAAATGAAGTGGGGTCAAAAAAATGAAGGTTCCCGTGGAAAATCGTATGTATCTTTGTAGAAAATGCAGATACAAGAAAAAGTTTCGAATAAAATTTGAAGATTACTCCGTAATCTTTAAAGTACGCTATGTTATATAATTTAATTTTCTAATTTATTATTGTTAATTAGACAAATTTGGTAAAAACACGACTTTTTAGCAGAGGTTTACGTGAAAAATCAATAATAATTCATCAAGAAATTTTTTTTTCAATTTGTTTGTAGATACCCCATTTTGGAACACATTTCATTTCAAATTTTTTTTTCTATTCCTTTGTTTACTTACTATCGTGAAATTACAAACATGAAAATTGATGTTCAAAAATACTACTAGTGAAATTTCGTATGTTTTGAAACATAGTACAAATACGAAAAAAGGTAGAACGTGTCGCGGGACACACGGTAGGAACTTTAGTTCCTTTTAAGCAAAAGTTATGTAATACATCTGACGTTATAGATAAACAATTTGCATATTCTTTGGTGGTTGAGTAGTAAGCACACCAGACTCTCACGCGGTAGACCCGGGTTCGATTCCCCGCGAGGAATTTTTTTTATTGTTAATTTTATTTTTAAATAATCATTCTGCTTGATATTAATAACGACAACAGGTAGACGTTTGAAATATTTAGCAGAATATTCATTATTATAGATAATGGTACGGTACCCTCCATGAGGGAGTCCGACTGGCAACATCTACTTATAACAGCATCGTATATTTAAAAAAGGAAACCGTAGCATTATACAAATTGGACATTCGTTTACCACAAAATTAGTGGAAACATAAAATTGAATTGTTAAATTTTTAATTTGAAGTTATATTACAGTTTATAGAAATTTTTATTTTCTAGATTTTTTCCTAAGTGGGTCGTAGAAAAAATATGCTGCTCGACTCGTGTGGATTGTCCATATCGCACTTGAACGATTGAGCACTCCGCCTACGGCGTCGTGCTTCATCTTCGTCCTCGTGCGATATGGCCATCATATCCACACTAGTTGCACAAACTACAATTTCTTTCAAAATATGCCCTTTTACATTTAAAAACTACCTGCCAAATGTCAAATCAATTTATCAATCTATTTTAAAGTTATCGAATTAAAACATTCAAGTTTTCAAAATTTCAACACCCCGTATTTCGATAAGTAGCTAGACCCCTTAATCGCGCAAAAAAAATTATGGAAATAATAGTAAAAATTTATCCGAACAAATTCAAGTAGATCATTAGCACTCCGAATACCAGCTTTGCATAGAATTTCAATATAGCATCGGTGGTTCAGTGGTTAGAATGCTCGCATTGCACGCGGGCGGCCCGGGTTCGAATCCGGGTATGAGCATATTTATTATTATGAATCGCTGCTTCGTAAACGAGAGAGAGACTAAGGAGGCACAAGCACGCAAAAGCAAGGCACATAACGAAGCAATGTAACATAACGCAGCGTAACGTAACGCGTAACGGTCAGATCTTTTGCGTCGCGACCCCTGGTCGCTCAAACATAACCTGGCGTAAAGAGCTAAAGTTCCAAAAAATGTGTTGACAAATTTTGTAGATAAATGTATTAGCTACAATTTTTGCTTGAAACATTTTCTTGTAATTCCATTACTTAAACAATTAGAGTGAAGCAACAAAAATTTACTAGGCGATTTTTCGGAAAATTGCATGCCTAGCATCGTAAAGTTTTTCAAAACCGTGAGGTGAATTCTCAATTTTAAATTTTCAAGTGTTTTGTAATTTTTGCGGTATTTCACGGATATTTCGTATGCTTTGACTAGGCCTTTTTAGAAATAGATGATTTACTTGAGACGACTCTGTAAATATTATTTCGTGTCCATTTGTAACATGAGACACAATTTAAATCGAGATTGCCATGATAGATTGAGGGGTTTTTGAATGGATGAAATCGGTCGTAGTAGGTTTTGTATTAATTATAGCCGAGATGAGTTGACAAATCTTAAGGGGTTGGATTTTTTCGTTTGGGAGTACTGTTTTGAAATTTACGATAGACGTTCATTCATCAAATTTTGTACGCAGAAGAGATATATTGTCATTGCTAGCAGAAATCATTAATTTTTTAGATTGATATGACGCAGATTTTCATTGTGCTCGATGTAATTTATGAATTGAGACTTTGATACTGATAAATAACAAGTTCTTGGGATGTCTAGTTTCTATTTTTCATACAAAAACCTGAATTTGGGAAGTTAAAATAAACAATTGATGAAAAAACACTTTGGAGCTTCTTGAAAAGTCTGTATAATTGCTGGGTTCTTGTAAAATTGTATGGAAATGGATCGGAAAACTCAATAAACCAGAAGAGAACGAAATCGCCACATTAATGTGAGTTCTAGGATACACTAAGAGGACAATAGACACTTTAAAAGGCTTAAACTATCCAGTAGATAGAACGGGACATTTGAAGAACGTTTCACAATATGGCGTTAACTAATAATCTAAGCTTGAACCTTTAATATTTTTTGCTGACAGCAATAAAGCGTCTAGATCTACTAGTTTTTAAGAGTTTCCTCAGGAATTAAGAGAAAAGGAGGCACAATACATTTTTTAGGTCTTATTGACAATTTACATACATGCAAACATGATTGATGAAAAAGTGCACAAGGAGAAACCTGCTTTCTTTGGCTTCAATTTTGACAAAAGTATAATAATAATAATAATAATAAATGACTTTATTGCTGTGTTGAAAAAATACAATATAAGCAAAGGCGACATTCGCTCTTAGATGATGTTCTCATACGAGAAGCACTAGCTTAGTAGCGCTCTTCCACGCAACCGCAAAATTAAAGGTTAAATATTCTTTATCTACAATAATGTCTTACATGCTCAAATAACTAAAGTTGAGTAACCTAATTTTGTAAATATTAAAATGAATAAGGCCAGTTTCATCTGCTTAGACTTAGAATTTCAATGTTATGCTATTATTAAGTAGAGACTTCTTAAGATTAAGTTTAAATCAAGAAACGGTTACCCTTTTGTAGACTTCGGGGATCATGTTGTACAGATAAGCAATGTGCGCAGGACTTCGGGGATCATGTTGTACAGATAAGCAATGTGCGCAGCTAGAACGAAATAACGTTTTTATGTTTCGGCGTACTAATTTTATTTTTAAATCTCACATTTACATTGTGTACTACTGATCTCTTTGTAATTTTTTTCGATAGGTAAATAAAGGGTTTTGGTTAACATAATTTTGAGAAATAGTACTAAACAATGAAGAATACGTTCCACAACTATTTAAAGAGTGTACATTATAATTTGTGTATAAGTTTGTGTGGTATGCAAATGGCGTCGTTAAATGTAAAATAAAAGATTGAAATATAATTTATGACATTAACATAAAACACACACAACGTTTTAGAACATAATATAACCCAAGTCGAACCTATTAGTGAAGCAGTAAACCCCGTTGAAAGTTTTTGTCCGTAACAAAGCCCAGTATTCATCCAAAATCGCATTTTGTGGTTCATCGTAAATGTCTATTGAAACATTTTAACTCCGCAGGATACCCAAAACAATAAAATGTGTCTTTTTTGTGGAATTGAATGAAACAATATGTGACGTTTATATGTACAAAAGGATCGTTTCCAAACGAAACTATAATAAATATAACAAAAGATTGGATGAATATATTGATGTAGTTGAAAAATATTAATGTGAATCATTTTAATGATGTCCAGTAGCAGGTGAGAGGAATAAAAGATTATTTTTTCACATTAACAAAAGGATGTCATGATGGAAACTGTTTAAACTTGTAACTATAAAGGAGCTGAGAGATTCAATATAAGATTCAAAATTTGGGCGGCCTCAAATTGGACGCTAACTACCTGTAGCCCAGAAGAGATACCCTTAAATTGGACGCTGCCAGAAGGATTATGTCCTTTGAGGATTAAGCTTATATTTGATCAACCGGGTTTGGGCCTGGGTTTTCTTGCTTTTTTTTAGTTTTCTATTTCTTATTTTCTGATATTTTTATACATAATTACACTTTGATCAACCGGGTTTGGGCCTAGGTTTTCTTGTTTTTTTTTTAGTTTTCTATTTCTTATTTTCTGATATTTTTATACATAGTTACACTCTATTCGGGTGATTTTGTCCTAAATGCCCTGGACTAGCATTGAAAATAATGTTTGAGGAAATTGTACAGTATAGGATTTATATATCTGTTGCAAAATTTCTTGATAAATTACTATGGGAGAAATCTGTAGCACCTACTACCATGGCTCTAGCCCCAGGACAATATGATGTATTTGTAAAGTTGTCTAAATGACGTTTTAGTTTTTAGTAATTTTGACATAATGCCTACTTTACTAATTTCCTTATGATTTTTGATATTTAATGGGCCTTTTCAGTTGATGCTAAAATCTCAAAACAAATATTTTATTTGAAAGCTTACTGATAATTTTCCACTTTGTGTAGCTTTGTTTTGAATATACATGTCAGAAGGCTGAATAAAAAGTTAAACAAATATTAGAGTAATTTGAACACGCGTTTGACCTTGGGGCAAGTGACGTAATAAGTTCTGAATTTATATTGTTATTTTAACAAAAACAAATAATTCAAAATGAAAGAGAATATCAATATAAATTTCAAGGTTACATGAGATGTCAAAATCAAAAACCAGGGAAGCAAATTTTACAAATCCTATGGAAATAACGGTCTGTCGTTTTCGCTCTTTGACGTCACGAAAGAGGGAGGAGTGACGTCACGTTCAAACCGCGCGCTGCTTTCCATACTTTCCCCTATCCTTTTTTTTCTGGTTTCAAATATTTTTAGTTTTATTTCAAGTATTTTTATATTTAATTATTGTTCTCTCTTATTTAAACCCTTATTAAAAAAGTTTTAAAGAAGAAACTGTCTGTCTGCAATTTTTTTTCTAAATATCTTTGGTAAAAAAGGCTTGCAATTTTTCAATTCAATCCATTTATTACCACATCAATTTAACTGTGACATTTTATTCATCATAGATTTGTTATTTATTTGAATACATTCAAAGAGTATTGAAAAAAAAATAGTAAAAAAATCCTCTGCTCTAAATTTTGATATATTTGACAAGGTTACATCCCATTTAACTCTTGATAACGAGCAAAAAACATCTCAATTCGCCCATTAACACTACATTTAGGATCTTATGACTTTTTTTCCTACAATGGACCATAAATCGAGCATTAAAATGTACGCCCAGCTCTATTTGAAAAAAAAAAGATTAAAAAAAAATTGTCATGAATGAGAAAATCCATTGTGAAGAAACGTCGTTCCAAAGACGACCCATAAAGGGTGCTGCACAATAAAAAAATATCACGGGGCAATTTTAAATTCATTTGGTGCAGATTGTCCCATAGGGTAACCTTATAACAAATCAAAAAATTACCATAACATTGATCAATAACCGATCAGACCGTTTCGAAATTAAAAAATCGTTTAAAAGGCGTGCGCAACGTTTTCCCGCATCAGTTTCATTTAAATTTGACTTTTGAATACTTTATTGAGGTCTATAGATACGGAACACATGTTTAAAAAATCCATTGTTATCACTCGATTTTTAGCTGGTTGAAAAGTATCGATTACGAATGGTTTAATTTCAAATACTTTTTCAAAAAGTTATTTCAAATTTGCATTACTGATTTAAATACACAGATGTTGTATTCAAATTCAACTACAAAAGATACATTTGGTTGATTCAGTTAGAAAAAGCTCACAAAACGTTGAAAAGCCCGTTAAGAGTATCCTATTTCTCAAATTGACTTTAAAATTTTCTTGGATGTTTGTACGTATGTATATTAGGGTGACACTGAAATCTAAAGATCTATTGTGCCTTCCTACTTCCACTTAGTTCCTAAAGAAAGTCTCAGAGACTCTTAACTCATATCTACAGGCTGTAACTTGGGTAAATGTCCCTCTTCTGTCCAATAATCTCAAAGGTGTTGTGCCCTAGGATTCTGAATTGCTGTGCAATTCGCAAGTATGTGGATGAAGGTTTCTTCTTCCATGCTACAGAATCTACATTCTACTTCCTCCACCATTTTGAACTTCGTCAGGTGCCCATTCAGCAGAATCTTTAATGGGCTCATTTACATATTTTTTTATTTTACCATTAGGAAGAGCACATCATTTTGAGGCTCTGTGCAAAAAATTAGACGTCAGCGAGACTCCTAAGTCGCCTAAAAAAAATTAAACAACGCTCCGCACGGAATTTCAGGCGTGACGTCATCGCATATGAAATCTCTCGTTCAGAGAGCGGATACCACGCCGATCGGTTTTCGGTTAGATAACTACTTAGCTAGTAACAGTACTTTGCTTGCTTATATGCTTATTATTTTTCATTATACGTTTTAGCAAACTCTAAACAGTTTTATGTTTGTGAAATAAGAACGTTTAGAAATAATTTAAACTATTCGACACAATGGACCAGAACCAGAGTAAAAAAAGCTATAAATATTGTGCGGTTCCAGAATGTAAAAGTACTACGATTAAAACATCTAACAAAACATTCATTCCTATTAATAGGGATGCAAAAAAACGGAATGGCAGAAAAGCATAAAAAGACTCAAAGCATTCACTGATAATAAGTCAACATACTTTGTTTGTGTATTTTTAGGATTTAATTTTTCTTCAATCAGAATCGTTATAAATTACCTAATTACCAGAATTAATTAATTAGAAAGGAAGAAATCATTTTATTTGATTCAAAGTCCGGATCAGCTCTAACAAATATCGCGTTTTTTACCAGTAAGGTGCATATGCATATGAATCTGATGTAAACATTTGGAACCAATATTACCTGCTTCATCAAAATAAGTTTTTCTTGTTCTTATCAACATTGGTGATTCAATTTCCACTACACATTAATCATAAATAGCATTTGGAGAAGCTCCTTTAATTGGGCAGTCTGCAGTTGAAAAAATTGCAATTTTTTACTGAGTAACCTATAGCGTTATCTCCGTAACTTTGTCCACCAGACCAGGAATAAAATAAAACATCTGGAATCACCCTGTATATAATTTGAGAGAGCATGTATTTTAATCATTCTTGTCGGAAAACAGTCAAAAACGATGTGTACATAGTATAAAATTATAGTTTAATAAACTCGTGTTTTTTATTATAAAACTTCGTAATCATTAGCAAGTCCACTTCTCGAAGATTTAATGAGTCTGTTTTTTTTAAATTAGGTCTACACATTTTATTTTATTAACACAAAAATTTTGTAAGTAATTCAAAATAAATAAATTCTACGCGAGGCACGTTACAGTCAGAAGCGTTATGTTAGTGCACATTAACTTTCATATGCGGTGACGTCACAGTCATAGTCTTCGCCCCGCTACGGTATGCTTGTTTAATTGGTTGTATTAGGAAAACGACATAATCTATTGACATGAAGTTTTCAGAATCATATTTTTATCCTTAATACTTTGTTTTACGACAGTTAAAAATGATTTAAAAATTTTAGTAAACGACCCAATGGGCAGATCATTTTTTTCCCATTTATATATCTTCCAATATGGAATAAAATTAGGAAATCTCAATCTAATGAACAAAATTGAACATGACAACTAAATAAACATGACAAAAATATCCTAGCAACAATTTAGACTAAGTGAAAGTATATACTACATTCCTCCCGCCTGAGTTAATGAATGTAATCCTCCAGGAATGCAGGAGGTCTTCTTGCTCTAGTAGGTCTACTGTTATCGTAATTCTGCACGGAAGGTATAGTTTCCGTTTCGGGTATCTGATGGTCAACTAAACGATTGGGAGGTGTTACAGCATCGTCAACACTAGTCCGTGGATCTTGAATAACAGTGGATCTTTTTGCCACGTTTTCAGAGGGTCCTTCCGTCAAAGTGACAGCAGATGCCAAAATTTTTTGAAAAGCATGGATCCAATGTTTCCATTCTTTGTAAGCTGTGGGAGAGTATAAATCACTGGTAAATTTTTCAGGACGAAGCAAACGATCCATCTTCACTCTTCACAGAATTTTGTTTATTAAATTGAAATAAAATTAGGAAACCTCAAGATAGGTTTTAATGAACAAAATTGAACATGACAACTAAATAAAGATGACAAAAATATCCTAGCAACAATTTAGACTAAGTGAAAGTATATACTACACAATATTTCAGTCCCTCTCTTTTCTAGATCATCTGTTATTTCCTTCCCTTCTATTCCAGTGTGTCCTGAAATCCACAGTAAGTGATAATTCCAATCAATTATTTATTATATACAATAATCTCTTTCGATTATTATTGTATTATTATTTCGGTTTCCAATCAGCTTTTTTTCATATTGTTATATCAGTTACAGCCTATCGAGTGTTTTCTCGGTATTAGAGAAAGAAGAGAAGTTTTTCGGATCGTTTGACAAAAATTCGCATGAAATTATCTAAGAAAGACCAGGTGCACCCACACAAAAGTGACAAAAGATAATATTTGAAGAGGATAACCAGGTTATTGAATGGAAAGAATTAATAGAAGCACACCAGCCTCTTCGAAAAGATCTTAAATATTTTCCCTTGGTTTATAAAAGTAGTGGTGCTAGAACTGATGTTTAATCTGCTTCAAGATTGTGGTAATAATTGAATGAGAAATTAAACAAAAATATATACAGTGCTTTTCAGATAAAAGTATCCACCTTTAATAACTTTT
>CAJUYG010000026.1:668188-695703 GCA_910591675.1 Galerucella calmariensis | reverse complement strand
CATAATACATAATAATTCCGATCGTGTTATTGATATTCTTTTTTTTTTTCAAACGTTATATAAGTGGTTACCGCTGAATTTTATATCCATGGTTGGGCTGCTTGTGCCGCCGGCCTAGCTCAGTTTGGTAAAGCCTCTCGTTTGGACTCTACCGCTGCTGCTGACAGTGTATAGTTTGTCTCAAAGTATATCGTCTTCGCTTTTGACGGCAATAATCTAATTACAACCTTCTCACAAGAATTTTACCTGAAATGAAACCCAACAACAGTAGAGCGAGAAGGCAAGGGCGGGCCTAGTTATAGTTCACATAACTTAATAGTATTATAATCTCTCATTTAGGAGAAAAAAAAAGTTTAGAGAAAAAGGATGTGTTATAAAAATACAAAAAGATAGATATTTTTGTGAATTAGATCCTTTTTGAAATAATTTTAAGTTGTCCGCCACTGGCGATCTCTTCTAAAGCAGCCGTATGATTTATTGCAATTGGCCCATTAATTTTATGATTGCCGGAAAAAGTGAAGACGATAATAATATACTTTTTGAGACAAACTATACGTTTTACTTCATAATAATTGGACTAGTTATTTTTCATTTATGAACCATCTACAGTGGCGTTGTCAAAGATAGAAAGCGAAAGAGATTTCCTTCAATGATGTCCGGTTTGTAAAAATTTTTACGAGAGATGTGGGATAACGGGTCTGAGAAAGCCCATTTTTGAGAATTTTTGTTCTAGATTCATTTGGGGTCTTCCATACAGTTTCTGCCTTATGTGATCCAGCGTCTCACAGTTGCATAATATGTGCAGAGCTGTTTCGGTGTCCTTTTTGCATCTTCTGCATGTAAGGTCTCCGTTATACAGCCCTATTTTGTTCAGGTGCTCCTTTTTGGGAAAGTGTCCCGTAAAAAGCCACGTTATGATGCGTAGTTTGTTCCTGCTCATTGAGAAGTTCTTTCGCTACTTTTTCTGAGGGTTCTTTTATGAATTACTTCCCATGTGTTGGCCATCCTATGTGACCTGGGACCCACTCCAGTGTTACACTGTTCCGAGTCGCCAGTCTTCTAAGTTCTTCGCCGCATTCCCATACAGATCAGCTGAGATGTTACAATAGAGCTCTGAAGTGCAGCAGAGGGGCAGCTTGACTGCCACTGTAGATCCTGATCTTCCACTGACAATATCAGTAGTCATATACTTAACCTTGCTCTATGGATTCTTCATTTCCGAACCTTTATAGTGCAGAATACTCTTCCAATATCCAAGACGTCTTGAAATTATGAATGGGCTTCTGGACTTTCCTGTGCGCTTTGAGATACAAGAACCTTCTTGAACCAACAAGTCTCTCTATTTTCAAATGGTACTCCCTAAATATTTTCGTTGAAAATTGCTTGTCACTCTATTTGGAATACAACGATAATATCTACTTGTTGGTTTTTTATTATTAGCACCAAAAAAATTGCCATTCATAACATTTTCCTTAACTTCAGTATCCTTCTTCCTAAGGATTTTATCCTGTGCTGTCTGGGTCAAACTCAGCCTCCAGATTCGGACGTATTAGATCAGCTATGATTCAGGCTGAGTTTACAAGAGCGCTTTTAAGACGTATTGAAGCTTTTATGGAATCTTGGAGAAATAATCTTGAACACTTATTGTAATTTTTTCTTCATTATTTGTATTTTATTTTAACACGGGAACTTAGCAATTATAAAATGTTAATAATAAAAAACTAACAAGTATGTCACATTGTTGTATTCCAAATATCCAATTTCCAAGGAGAATATACAGGGGGTGCCATTTTAATATAGAAATTTGTGAGGCAAGGGGGACTGTTGAGTGAAATAAAATTTCTGATACGTCATTAGGAAGAATTTTGATGCCATTCACAACACTTTTTTAGAGTATTGGATTATATTTTAAACTAAGCATGCAAATGGTAATTTGGGTTGGGACACGGTGTATATAGCTTTTTAAAATTATTTCATATGAACTTGCTATAGTACATTCTTGGTGTGCGTCATCGTCTGTGACGTATATGAAAAACACCGTGTATCTAGGCATATTTTTGTATTATTTAAATAAATATAACAATAAGATTAATATTCACTTTTCTTAAACAATAATTGACCGTAAACAACAGAGTAAACACCTGACGAAAACTGTCAGTGGGACATTAGAAAAATACGTAAGACACATTGCCGTTACGAAAGGTACGTCTGCATCCTATAGGGTTAACGTTTGTAATACATTTAAACGGTTCATTGTTGTGATATTTTGATTAGGATTAATCACAGACCTGCTTTTTTCCATTTCTTCCAACGGAATGTGTTAGAAAGACATTAACAATCGATGACGCACATTAAAAAGGATATTATATGAACTCTATATCATAAACCTAAGCATTTTATCCAATTTTATGCGGAACGATGGTAATATCAAGAATGATTTTCGTTGAAATTTTCGTGGTCAACAGAAATTCAATTTTATCGTCGAAATGCATTATTTGTCCCTTCAATTACAAGCATCAGCATGCTTTTGACAATTTTATAATAGCATGTTATTCATCGATAAGAAAACTTAACAATAGCAAGGCCTTCTAAGTCCAGTTGTGTGCTTCGACAACAACTGCTCATTCTTATGAGGGTGGTTTATATAGAGGAAATCGGATTTTTCAAGCCCACTTCCACACACATAATGCCCTTTTGGTAGCGAATACAACACACAATGTTGGATTTTCAAAGAGCTTTATTCCCAGAATAGAAAAGCTCTTGTTATTGATATTGTTATAATTTGTAATACTTTAGTAATATTGTGCAAAGCTAGGGTTATTCACCATTTTCGAATTTAATCTCTTTTTTTTTATTATTTGGGGTCCTAAATAAATCCACGTAATTTACAAATAGTATTTCAAAGTGGTTTCTATTTTCAGTACTTTTATGTAATGATTAATAATGGTAACGGTTTTGATGTAATTTCGGCACCTTTTAATAATAATTTAGTAGATTTTTGGAATCAATTTAATCAATGTGTACACAAAGACGGCCTTTAAATAGCTGTTCAGTTATTGAAAACATCAAAGAAACTTAGTTTATTTAAAGAAAACCGACTGGATTGATTTACTTTGTTAATATTCACAAAAGTTTAATTTCTATGAATAAATAGGAATTTTACAATAAGAATTGTGGTCTGTACCGAAATAATTTAACAAAATTCATTGTAAAATATTGATAAATTCAACAAAAAAAAAAAGTTATTAATTCAAAAAAACTTTTTTTTTCTTCCTCTATACAACATTCACGTTGTCCACCCTGTTTTAAAGACCACCAATCCATTCAAGTCAAAATTATATACAGTGTGGAAACCACTTATGGAATAAAATTCTTTATGTCATTATTTTAGAAAATTATAAAAAATGCCGAGACGCGTCAACTTTTGAATTGAGTTGTGCGTTATGTAAACATAAATTTAAATGTACAGGGTGATTCACGCAAGGATGCCATAGTCGGTGTTTTTTTTAATGAAACACCCTGTATATTTGCATATTTTTGAAATCCTCTTGATGAACCGATTCCAACAAACTAAATAATGTTTGGTCAATTATGAATTATACAGGGTGAAATTTTAAAATTAATAATTTATTACACTTGAAATATTGATACTTTTTTAAATTAGCTAAATATGGATTTGTCAAAAATCTAAACTAACTAATTATTAGACGTATTTTTATATTAGACAAAACCTGCTACGCCCATGAATTTTATCATAAATACCTAAAAATTGCCTAAAAACGCCAATAATTAGACAAAATCGGTAAATAATGTGGATTGTTTTAAATCGGTAAATAATGTGGATTGTTTTCTATTCTCTCAGTTGTTGATGTGTTGACAGTTTATACTGAAAAAGTAAAATCTTTGTCAAACACTCTTTTCTTGTCGACATAGCAATGAAATAGTTAACTGAGACTCACCGAATTGAGATTTTAATGATGATCGGGTACGGGGATACCTGCAGAAGTCAAGTTGAAGTGGCAAACTTATTTAATCACAGGTATCCCGAATAGCCTAATATTTCACAAAGTACTGTGTCTAAAATTCATGCACAATTCAAAGAACTTGAACATATAAAACCATTGAAAAGAAAACCACACTTCGCTGAAGATGATGTGAAAGTGGATATTTTGTTAAGTGTCGAAGAGAATCCAACTTCAAGTACACGTCAAATTGCCCGTGAAAATAATGTTAGTCATACAACTGTTCTAAGATGTCTTTATAAAGAAAAACTTCATCCCTACAAATTAAATTTTGTGCAGGAGTTAACAGAAGACGATCCAGATCGTAGAATGGATTTACGCGAATGATTGATGAATAATCTGAGCAGAAATGAGATAGCTCTTGGTACCATTCTTTTTTCTGACGAATCAACATTCACATTGAATAGAGAGGTAAACCTATAGAACTGTATTTGTCAGCAGAGAATCCTAATTGGATGCGTGAGACACATACTCAGTACCCTCAAAAGGTGAACGTTTGGGCCGGTATCATAGGCTACCATATTATTGGTCCTATATTTATAGTTGGAAATTTGACAGCTGAAAAATATTTAAATAGGCTTAGAAATGAAGTTATTCCTGCGTCGGCAAACTTATATCCCAACGCAATAGATCCTAGCTTACCGAATGAAAATGTTTAGTTCCAGCAAGACGGGGCAACACCCCCTTATGCTTTAATGGTAAGAACTTATTTAGATGAAATTTTTCCCAATAAATGGATTGGACGAAGAGGTACTATTGAGTGGCCAGCTAGATCGCCATACTTTACGCCGTTAGATTTTTTTCTGTGGTGCTATCTCAAGAACAAAGTATATGCAACACAACCAACTAGCATTGTAGACCTCAAAGACAGGATAACTACAGAAATACGTAATATTTCACCTCAAACTTCGAACAAAGTTAAGGAGGAGTTCTATAGGAGACTGTGCTATTGCCAACAACTAGATGGAGAACATTTTGAGCATTTATTCTAATGTATTAAAATCAAATATCAGGTATTTTTTGTATGTGTTTGATAACTGTAAAAATAAAAATTTCTCCCTGTATAATTCATAATTGACCCTACATTATTTAGTTTGTTGGAATCGGTTTATCATAGAGGATTTCAAAAATATGCAAATATACAGGGTGTTTCATTAAAAAAAACAACACCGACTATGGCATACTTGCGTGAATCACCCTGTACATTTACATTTATGTTTACATAACACACAACTCAATTCAAAAGTTGACGTGTCTCGGCATTTTTTATAATTTTCTAAAATAATTAGATAAAGAATTTTATTCCATAAGTGGTTTCCACACTGTATAAGTAACTTTTTTAAATATATCCAAGTATTAAGGGAATTAAAGGAGGAAAACTTCAACATTTCCATATTTTGAACTAGAATGAGAGACTAGTTTCTTTGGAAAAATTATTACAAAAGCATAAATTACAGGGCATCCGTTTCAGGGGTAATTAATGCGGAAAAAAGAGAAAATATTCGAAAATGCACCTTCTTAAACCAAAACGTACTTATAGCTTATTTAAATGGAGAGATAGAACATTCTAAAGTCGGAAAACCCGCACGAAAATAAAATCACGTGAATATTAAATGACCCAGGCAAGTGGATAACGTTGAACGGCATAGTCTATTCCCCCATTGCTAACCTTTTAATGCGAGTCGTCCAATACGCAGAATAGATCACGCGTCTTTGTTTACATGCGGTGTTTCTTGGGACTGTACAGACTATAGTGTTCAGCAATCGATTCAGGGTTTCCATTTTATAAATCTTCAAAGTAAAGTCACTGAAAACACCCAAAAATCCAAATTCTGGAACAAAAAACAACTATGCAGTTTTATTCAGGCATTTATCTCCGAATTGGAGAATTGTTCATTTATTCGAATATTTTTAATAATCTTGATTAATGATAGTCTGTCGTCTCTCCTGTTACTTACCCTGTGTGTGAACTGAACATTAATAACTCGCCCTCGATATTTGACTAATAAACGTACCTCTCTAAAAAAAACAGTTATTACAATAATACCACAAATTATATGCGATAAACTATCCTTTATGTTTATTACAAAAAATTCTCGGAGACCTCTTCAAAGTTATTGAACATTCCCAGAAAGCGGAGGTAAAATATTTTCGGCGTGTGTTTGTAGACGAAAAAAAATATGATAATTTCAGATTTTTAAGTTATTGTTGATGGGCTAGGAGTTATAAAAATACCAATAGGTAATAATTTTATAGACTATTATATTTAACAATATTTACGTAAGACTGAACAGGTGGTTCGAAAAAAACACGAAAACTTATTAAATCAATTTATTGTTAAATAGGCTTTAAGGGAAAGTTATGAGATAATTGGTCTTATGAAGTACCTCTTTACAAAAGCCAGAAAACCTCTGGTGATCTTATGCAAACGAACTTATGATATGTGGCAAGAATAAAAAAGATCCACAACAAATCTAGAACTATGCTATGAAGCATTGGGAAAAAACAAGAAAGCTAAACGTTAACAAAACAATATTTAAACCTATTTTCAGTTGGGTACTTTCACAACAGCAAGTACAAGCCTTCGGAATTTTTACCAGGTATATAAAGGACTACAAAAAATAGTAGACTGAGAATAGCTATTTGTGTATCAAGAGCAGAAAGTAGTACTTTGGCAGTCGAGATTACCAAAGGACTTTCTGCTCGAAATACACACAAGATTTTTTCTACGATCACACCAAAATAGAATAGAGTACACGCATATTTCATATTTTGCTTGGATATCAATTTATAATAGTAAATATGATATCAAAAATTACTAATAATAGGAAATAAACCAGTTTCCATTGGAAATTACTCCCAAATTTTAAAATAAAACTCAAATTTCAATGCACTTTCCGACCACAACCCGAGGATTTCCGAACGCTACCGATGATACGTGTGATGTCATATCTCTTGTGTTTACTTATGTTAATATGGCCGGTATTGCATTAGGTTATGTGTAGTTGTGTGCTTATATTGTATTTGAGACCATTACGTGTTTGTTTTTTATTTCTAAAAGTCAACGTAAAGTGGAAAGTGGTCATAAATATTCGATATTTCCGATGATATTTCAAAACTTTTGGAAGAATATATTTTATTTACTAGTTCAGTGTTCAGTGACGATTCTTTCATATTTTGTGAGTGAAGATATGGCTAGCGAAGGTTTTGTAAAAGCACAAACTGATAACTTGCCCAAAGTAGACTCATTTATGCTGCTTGAATTTCTGAAATCAAACAGCTGCTTTAATGCAGAGGAAATAAGAGGAGTTAAAGCATTATCGTAAGTACGATTTGAACTATGTTATATTTATATAATATATACCAGCCATATTTCGATGTGTGGTCGTGAGAAAATGATGTTTTTTATGGTATGGACATATAGGTACATAACCTCAAACTATTCAAGAATAAATATTACCAGCATAGGAGTAGGTACTCACATTAAAATGGTCTTGAACAAAAGTAATGCCCTTCTCTTAAGTGTATTTTTGCTTGCGCCACCAGGTAAAGTAACAAATATTTTGTCTGGAGTTTTAATAGACTTTGATTTACACACTGGAACAATGCAATACTTGGAATACAAAGTTTTTTTTTCGGCTTTATCCATTTTTAAAGCTTGCAGAAACAAATTAGGTCACAGAACTCAGAGTGTAATACACGAATAAGAACGTAAACAAATGACGTCACACCATGGGACAGCCATCTTTATGACGTAGAGCGCGTTTTGGCAGTCTTTTAAATTTTATGATTTATTTCGTAGTTTTAAAAGTAGAGTTTATATTTTTTATGATAAAGCGTCAATTCAAACCAATAGCAAAATTTATGCTTGTACCCTATTAATTGCCATTGTTTGTACTTAGCAGTTTCTAAATTGCAGTTTCGTGTACCTAAGTACGTAGGCAACACTTATTACATTAATGTCAGATATATTTTGGATTTCCTTATTTCTCATCAAATTATTACGGAAAATACTGTTGGATGCTTTAACATATTAGAAAATCAACTAAAATATTATATTTGACAGTTTATATTAAAATAACTACTAGCTATCTTTTATCTATAAATAAAATTAGGCCTTCGCCAAAGTTACTTTCTGCTTAAGAGCGCCAATAATGTCAAATTATGACAGCTCGTGGAAAACATCAACTTTGCAGTTGCTTTTCAGGGCACCAAAGACGACTTTCGATAGTGGTCGTAGAAAAAGTTGAAAAGGAATTAGATCGTAGTCAGTATAGATCGACTACAATTGAAGAGGAATAGCAAACCAGATCTAGAGGCAGACCATAGAGTGAGGTTGCATGGAGTGATACATGGGATCCTGAGAAGAAAGGACAGGAGATGGAGGGAAAGAAAAAACTTGCTAAATATCCTTCCTTTTGAAGCTTGCAGTGAACAAAAAGATTGATGTTATTATTTGAGATAAACAAATGGATTAGTAACTGGCCCGAATCTCTCTCCACAGTTTATCTATTTGCTCCTTCATGTTTTACGCAGCCCGATAATGTATTGAAAGACTATTTACAACGACATAAATATTAACCTGTAAGGATAGCGTATTCTTATGCCTATAGAAACAAACCCAAAGTAATATTTAATGGTTGTTAAAGTTAAATTTGTATCTGATTGAGATCTTGCATAATTTTATTAATAGTCACTGAGATAATGATGCTTTTACACGACGTTTAAAAAGTAGCTTGCTAAATGATTAGGCAGCAAATGTTATTCCTATATAAAAATACCTGTCTATCAATGCAAGAAACATAATAGTAGATTGACTCTAAACGTATCTAATTCCTCTTTCTTCCATCAACCGCTTTTTTCATTCAAGATTCCTTTATACCAGTGACGTACAATTATTGAATTTTACGATATTCAATTCCTCTGGTTGATAATTTTCAAATATTCTGGATTAGACTGGGGTTCGGATAATGACATCCCATTTGCAAACCTCAAGTACGGATAAAAGGAGATGTATTGGTCGGAAAACAACTCAATACAACAACTCAAGCTGTATTACTGTTGTGATTAGCAATACGTCTTCTTATTACCTCATGTTATGCCCCTACTACGTTTACAAGCAGTGCAGCTGAAGCAATTAGTACGTTGGATACTTGGAGATGTATCCCGGCAAGTTGCTACGTGTTTTAAATGTGTCAGTCGAGCATGGAATCAACATACTGCACTGCACTAAGGTGCTGGTCTTGATTCTGCAAACAATGATTGCTGTAAGATATCGCGATATGGTTATTGAGCCTAAAGTCTTACCATTCGCTTGCGCCATAGGCTCAAGATTTGTTTTTATTGATGATAATGCTCGTCCTCGTCCAACTGGATGCTAATAAACTAATAACCAATGAAATAATTGAATCCGTTCTTGAAAGTTTAATAAAAGTTTAAAAAAAATATGAAATAATTTTTTTTGTTTATAAAAATGACTTTGAAAAAACTTTTCGCTACGCTCCTGTCGGAGGACGTTCAGGTGTTCATTTCGGCATTGAGAATGAGATTCGGGCTCATAGATAGAGAGATGGTATCTAGTGGAACCGTGTTAAGAACATCACTATCCCCTGTTAGTAGGCGTACATTGGCCATTGTTATGTAATTGTGTGTTTTTTGTTTGAAATGGGATGCTGGAAACGCCTTGAATGTCAACTGTCTTCAAGTAGAATGCCACCTGGGCAAACTGATACAAAAGATTCTTCTTATCTAGCAACCATAAACGAAAAATTCCAATCTAAATTGTATGTTTCTAGTAATTACTGACAATTTTGACTAGTTTGGAAATTTATCTTTCCAACTATTTAAACTCGTTGATTGTTTAAGATTGAACAACACGATATGGTTAAGAAATTGTATAGTTTTCAATGTTTATAATGACGAGTATACAGGGAGAATTTTCTAAAACGTCATTCTAATATTTGTTCAGCCTGAAAATAATTATGGGGTTGTACCAATGATTGAACTAAAAAATTAGGCTCAAAGGATGACGCTCCATAGTATGTAACAATTGTAGACATCTTCAGAGAACTGTTAGAAAAGAGATTTGCAAAGAAGCATGTGGACCGACTTTACCTTCATGACATCCAGAAGCTTTTCGGATCACGACAAATAGAATTCTATTTTAGTGACGTCACCCAAAAGCTGGCGATAGGCCAGTTTCTAGTGGTGTTCCACAGGGTTCCGTCCTTGGCCCATTGCTGTTTGTTGTTTACGCAAGCAATCTTCAAATATTCGTTTCAAACTCAGTTTCTTTTTATGCCGATGACACAAAAATATTTGCTAACCCTTTAATATACCATTTCACCCTCCAAAACGACCTACACACTATACAGCGGTGGTGTTTGGACTGGTTGCTTCCCATGAACATTAATAAATGTAATGTACTCCACATTGGCAAGACCAATCCCAATTTATCATACAACTTAATTATTTTCCTAAAATTTCCAAGAGTAAAACTAAAATACAAATTTTGTGCCCTCACTACGTGCCATCTCTTCGAAAATTCTTTAGACAAAAGAGCACATTGTCCAGGTAATACCTCTACCACACACAAATGCATTGTCACTTTAGAAAAAGACCATGTGACAATATATTATATCAGCCATTGAATTTGCTGCACAGTTTTATTCTATTCAGACTTTCTAACAATAACTTCACCTAAAATATACACGCGTTACTAAAGCCCCGAAACGCCGAAAAGGTATTGTTGCGATTGTGAACATTGTTGCCAATGCTGGACCCATTCAGAGTGTTTTTGTCAAAAAAAGGAAGTATGAAATAAAATGTCTCTAGATGAGATTTGATGCTTTTCCTGAATTTCTCGAAATTGAACAATAGCGGAGGTGTATGCAGGTACTGTATTGCTTTTATTTGGACATTATGTGTATAATTATATGGGCAAATGTCTATACCAACATAGGGTCTTTATGGGTGACGGCAACAATTGCACTTCGTGATAGAATGTTCTTATTTTGGCTTAGAGTGGGTCAGTTTTTTGTAAAAATCGGTTAATGGACTGGGTTAGAAGAATATAACAAAATTTTATAGTTTTCTGCTTTCTTTTGGGCTCATACGATTAGATTTTGATGATTTATTTCATAATAAGTCGTATTCATTGATTATTTTCAATTGGAAAGGATATTCTTTAAAGGGTTCAGGTAACCTGGTCCCCGCTACCTACGTTAATACTCTGGTACTCTGGCCCAAAATTAATCCGACCAGTAATTTCGCCCCCGTAATGAAAATACAATTAAATGTTGTTCTTAGAATTGAGGTAAGGCAGGTACTTGATAAAAATAACAACCCCTCGAATCATCAGATTTGTAATCATTTATCAAAGTGAATTTGAGCTGAAAGTGTTGAAAAATGGCATTATGAAAATAGAAATTATTGAAAGTATTCGTGGCAAAAATTTACTTGTAATCGATAACTACAAGTAAAAAATTGAAAACTACAGACGAAACTTGTTGGAAATGTACCAACAGAAAGTGCAAAGCATGTTTTATACACTCGGTGAATGTAGTGCAATTTGTGTAACCAAATCTTCTTCGGAACACTGCCATCCTGCAGATATTTCTACCTTGAATAGGCAAATAGTTTCTGCTTCCTGCAAAAGAAAAGCTGTTGAAGATGTTTCCGAAAAACCATCAAATATTCGCTCAGCATTGAAAGAAAATCTACCAGCAACTCAAGATGTCGAGTACATAAGAAAAAATATGTATAATAGTCGACGTAAGTTAATACCCGCTCTTCCCACGAATATTAACGACGTACATCAAGTATTGAATTTGATCAATACGAACAATATCTTTTATCAATTGCTTGCCAAGCAATATTATTGTTTTTTCCGGGCACAACAAATCTCGAAGCTCTGGAAAAATGAGAACGCATCTACGTTGACGGTACATTTGATTTCTGTACCTACCAAATATTTTTGACAAATGTTCATTATTCATGGTTTTTTAAGCGGACATTTCATTCCACTGTTGGTTGGTCTTTTACCAAACAAGACATACGAGACGTACAAAAAACTATTTCCAATGATTCTGGATAAGTGTTCTGAAATCAATATTGTTTTAGCAATCAATCAAGTTGTGTGTGATTTTGAGATGGGTATTCATAAAGCGGTTCGGGAAGTGTTGGAAGTAATTGGTTGCCGGTTCCATCTTGCCCAGGCATGGTTTCGAAAAGTTAAATCAATTGGCCTACTTTCGGAATACAATGACGCGAACAGTGATATAGGCCGTTGGTTACGTTCAACTTTTGGTATAACTTATTTGGATCCTGATGAAGTCGGTGATTGCATTGCCTTCGAATTAAATGAAAACAGACAGGACGATACAATGTTGGAAAAGTATTCAGATTATTTGATCGAAAACTATATTGATGACCAATCTTATTTTCCGCCGACAATATGGGCCAAAATTTCAGCAGATCTAACTCGGACTACAAATGCTTGCGAAGCTTTTCATCGAACTTTCAATGACTCTTTCTACAAAGCACATCCTAATTTAATAACATTTCTTGAAAAATTGTATGAATTTCAAATTGAAACTTATGTTAAATTGCAAAGTTTACATTTAAAACCTAAAGTTAGAGACGTTAGTGTTAGAAATCGCCAGAAATTTATTGAAAATATCATTGAGAGATACCAAAGCGGTGAGATAGACAGACTTTATTTTCTAGCATGTGTATCATTCAAATGTATCAAATTTCGACATTTGCATCGTTTAATAACATTTATTAAAAAGTAGTAATTGAGAACTAAATAAAAATTTTTGTTTTATTTCTCTCTATTATTTAGATACTAGTCTTTGCGTTATACTTGTCTTAGAGAAACTATATAGGTATATGTTTATTCTATAGGGACCAAAATACTTGTACGGAATATTATACCTGCCAGCCACGGGGACCAAATTACCAACTCCGTCTTTGAAAGATCTAGTAATTTTATGAACAAAAATCAATTAAACCAGGTGCCAATATAAATGCAGGTAGACGTTGTAGCTGTAGTTAGTAAATACATTTTCAGTAAGCTTCAAATGAAATTTAAATTAAAAACATTCCCTGATAGGTTTTTTTATAAGTTTTCACGATTTCGTCCAAAGATATTATACAAAAACCAACCAAATCGGCTACAAATCATATTTGTTTGTATATACAACTTTTCTGTGTGAGGATTACCGTTTTCATAGTCATTTTGTATACACCATGCCTAATTTTAAAAGCGGCAGCTCACAAAGAAATAATATATGTGCATAAATAATTCGAATAAAATTTAAAATATTGTCGTACGGAACCACAACCTGTTTAGATGCTTTAGTTGAAATGACATTTCGATAATATACTCCCATTTTTTTGTGTGTTAAAAATTTTCGACGTGTATACCGTGTAGGTGATAACTTATATTTTTAAATGGAATAATATCGTGGCAGCTTCGGTGTAACTTAGTAGAAAGAAAATCCACATCGAATCTATGGCTCTATTCAGTTTTAGATGCCGGAATAAAAATAGGTACGTACATTTTATTATGGGAGCGTACAGTTGGTACAAATGGTATAAACTATCAATCTGAATTCAATCTCACTGCTCCCCATATGGAAAATATCGTTCCTAAACTCTATGGAACCCTGTTTTTCAGCTCATTTCAAAGTTATTGTATTCATTTATTGTGCTGGATATTAGCTCTCTCCACAAGGAACCAGCAACTGAGGAAAGTAGTGAAGATTGGAATAACCAGAGCATGAACTTAGTAGAGGAAAGATAGATCATCACACTCTCTCACCAAATTGGGAAACAATGTCAATAAATGGGTCATTGAAGGGACGGTCTAAGGTAAAAGTTGTATGGGTACAATCTAAGTACTGGGTACTAAGTACAAACTAATACCCACTTAAAGGACTTGGAAAAACACAACTTTTGGCGTTTTGAACGTTCAATTCGGACCATTTAATCCCGAGTTATTGAATCCCAAACTTGATCAACGATTCTCGGCAAACGATTAACAAGCTAAAGAAGAAGAAAATACCGACATGCAGGTACGATTCAACCTCTAGCCGCTATACTCTGCCATGCCTTCCCCCTCAGAATCACAGCGTTGAGTGCCTCTTCCGCGCACATTCACTCTTCTATTTAATTTAATTGTTGATAAGCTATGAAAGGTAGGTGTGTTGCAAAATATCTGGGAATTATGCAGAAGGACCTGCATGACAGTATTTTTTTTTCGTTAGATTGTTGTTCGTTCGCTTAGAATCGTTAATCAAGTTTGGGATTTAATTTACTCGGGATTAAATGGTCCGAATTGAACGTTCAAAACGCCAAAAGTTGTGTTTTTTCAAGTCCTTTATGAAGGTTTTCTCAGATTTCAATTGAAATGAAAAACCGCTCAGATATCTTGATTGTTAATAAGGTATCATCACTTTTTTAAACTAAAGTCTGAGTCAGTTAAACCGAAAAAATTGTTGATTAAATCATTGCATATGATAGCTGTAACCTTCTAGTATTTGTAAAAACATCATTGTGGGTTTAAACAATTTTTTGTGGCATGTCTTTTTTCTAACAATGTCTATTTATTTTATCTAATGTTTATTAACAATTAGATTACTCAGCAACTAAGGGCCGGTTTTACAATAGAGATTTATACTAGGTATAGTTATTCTGGGAATGAAGTTATAACAGAATTTATACCTAGTTTAAAACTAGTTGGTTTTACGATGCTTTTTTACACCGGTATAGCAATTCTTGGAGTAAAGCGTTTTTCCAAGCTTCACATCTGCAATATAATATAGAAAATAAAAAAGGTTTACTAGTATACTACTAAATTACCTCTTTTCTTACCTAGTTTTGTCTTTTGCGCATCTAAATAACGGTCTCTCTTTTACTGCGACAATCATCAACAGAATAATATACCACTCCAGGAATTTTGCAATGAAATAAGTCACTATAATATTTATACCAAATACAACTTTATAATAAAAATATTTTAATGCTCACGCAAAAACAATGATCTGCTCACAAAAACGAAAACAAAACAAAAATTATATTTCCGAAATTTCGATCAGCAACATTAGCATTGCGTGCTACCCCTGTACTCTATACTTTCTCGATTTAACCTAGTCAGAACTCGCCAGACGATAGGAGGGGTAAGGAAATTTTCGGTAACCCATAAATCGACGAAGTGAATTTACTTGTCGGTATTTAGTGTACGGTGGTAATATCAATTATCTTTACTGTATAAAATGACACATAGGACTTTCTATTACTTTGGCTCCCTTACCACTTGAGGACACATTCAAATACTGCCTTAAATGTTCTGCGATGCCGATTTAACCTTTTCACTTACTCGTTAATTAAATTTTTTTTTCCATAAACGCAGCCTCCTATAGCCGTCAAAACTTAAAAATAATGAGTGAGCGTAAAAACTTGCAAGATCACTCGTCGGTATTTTGCACGTGTGAGAATTAAGCACAGTAGCAATCATTTCCTCGACATGGGGTCACTATTGTCCACGATATCTCCTCTATTATCGCTCTCGTCTAATTGCCGCTTTTTATGTTTTCAATTAATATGATGACACTCTTCTTTTTTCTTTGTTGCTATCATTCCCAAACTAGTTTGAACCTCAAGGTATACAAGATCCTAAGTGCTGATCAAAGCAATACTTTAAATTCAAAGATATAAAAGTGAGATTGTTTTAAGTAATATTTAAATGGTGATAAAATTTTATTAATACCATATATTGGAGGTAGTCCAGTTAATGAAGGGACAAAGTTCCTGAAAAGTCCCTGAAGACGTCACTTTGGGCTCAATTTGTAGATCATGGCAGGTGTCTCCTCCAGTCTCCTCATTTCAGCTGCTGCTCTATCTGTAGGATTGGGTTACATGCATAAATTTTGCTATTGGTGGGAATTGACGGTTTATCAGGTCTCCTAACACCTTGCATGCCTATTTTTTCAAAAAAATATAAACTTTTCTTTTAAAACGACTTTAAAAACCATAAAATTTGAAAGTCCGCCAAAACGCGCTTTACGTCATAAAGATGGCTGCACCATGGTGTGACGTCATTTGTTTACGTTCTTATTCGTGTATCACGCTCTGAGTTCTTGTGACCTAATTTGTTTCTGAAAGCTTTAAAAATGGATAAAGCCGAAAAAAACTTCGTATTCCAAGTATTGAATTGTTCCAGTGTGTAAATCAACGTCTATTAAAACTCCAGACAAAATATTTGTTACTTTACCTGGTGGCGCAAGCAAAAATACACTTGAGAGAAGGGCATTACTTTTGTTTGTGAAGATCAATTTAATGTAAGTACCTACTCCTATGCTGGTAATATTTATTCTTAAATAGTTTGAGGTTATGTACCTATATGTCTAGGAATCAACCATAAAAACATCATTTTCTTACGACCACACATCGAAATATGGTTGGTATATATTATATAAATAAAACATAGTTAAAATCGTACTTACGATAATGCTTTAATTCCTCTTATTTCCTCTGCTTTAAAGCAGCTGTTTGACTTCATAAATTCAAACAGCATAAATGAGTCTACTGTGGGCAAGTTATCAGTTTGTGTTTTTACAAAACCTTCGCTAGCCATATCTTTACTCACAAAATATGAAAGAATCGTCACTGAACACTAAACTAGTAAATAAAATATATTCTTCCAAAAGTTTTAAAATATCCTCGGAAATATCGAATATTTATGTCCACTTTCCACTTTACCTTGACTTTTAGAAATAAAAAAAACACACACAAACACGTAATGGTCTCAAAAAAACATATAATTGATATTTTCACGTCGATGAAGCAATTAATAGTTAATTAAAATACAATGTAAACACAAAACTACACAGAACCTAATGCAATACCGGCCATATTGACAAAAGTAAACAAATTGTATGACATCACACGTATAATCGGTAGTGTTCGGAAATCCTCGGGTTGTGATCGGAAAGTGCATTGAAATTTGAATTTTATTTTAAAATTTGGGAGTAATTTCCAATGAAAACTGGTATATTTCCTATTATTAGTAATTCTTGATATCATATTCACTATTATAAATTAATATCCAAGCAAAATATGAAAAATGCGTGTACTTTATTCTGCTGTCTATGCATTAACTTGTAAGCGGGCGGACGAATTGTTCCATAACTCGGCAAAAAATTGACATTTCCCTATGATTCAAAGTTCATCACTATGGGAAGACCCGTAGCTATCATTCCATGCAACTTGCAGCTCGTTCGTACTTGACAAAAATATTTTAAAAAGCGGTCAAAGTTTTTTTCCACAAGATTTTGAGACTATTTCATTAATTTTGATCATATATTTTTTAAATAGTCCTTTGCCCTATTTTTTTTATAATGGAACCTTGGGAGGTCTTGAGAATGATATCAGAAATTTTTTTTTAATATTTTCCTCGCGTTTTGATGAAAAATGGATTTGTTTATTCACATTTTTCAGCCGTTTTCGAAGTTCTGTACAATCTGTAAATCAAGCGCGATTCAAAGATTTATCCCCCTGTTGCTTTTCAATGCACATCATTGTAAAGCTTAGAGTGTCTAGTTTTTGAATGTACTTAAGTTGCATAAGTGATTCCTGAAAATTCCAGACAATGTTTTTTTATCTATTCACCACTTCAAGATTCAGTTTTCCCCAAATGAAAACAGAACTAGAACAAAGTCCGTTCCTGATATCATCAAATGATGCTGGTGATGGAAGTAAGAGGGAATGAAACAGGGATAAGTTGTCAACTCTCCAAAGCAACCCCGAGTTTAATTGCTGTAACCAAGATGCGGTTGATTGAGATTTATATAGCGGCGGGGAGTCAAAAGTGTTTGCAGAGATATAAAATTATTATCGGGAATTTAATTACGCCACTTTTAATATCTTCGTGTGATTTGTTTGAATTTAATTGTTCGATGAAATGTGATGAAATTTTTTTACGATCATCTACTAATGGATATAATGAAATAACATATTTTGACAGACTATCTTTATTGAACTCATCCACATTTTTCTCGTAAAGTATAAAGAGAAGTATCCAATTTAAAGCATTTTGAAAATTTCTCTGAATTTTCTTCCAAGTTTATAAAAATCCCACGGGACCTGACGGATGTGGTTCTGTCCGAACGTTGGTTTGCCGTCTATTCTTTTCGGATCATAATGAATTTTGACAAAAGACAAAAAATACAGTTTGATAAAAATACGAGGATGTATTGATATCTAGATAGCCTAGACCAGTTCCATGCATAAACAAAATATTGCGTTACCATAGCAACGAAAAATAACTCATTAGGAGTGTCAGTGTGAAGTTGGACGTCAAAAAAGTAAAAAGATCACCAGACCCTCCCTTCAGTTGGCAATGCACTGCCGGTAAGACAAAATTTTTTAACAATAAAAACCATAACTGCCTTGGTTGGTTCCTCTTTATGAAATTGTTCGCTAACTTCAAACCTCGTTGAACTACCAATGAATTCGAGAAAACATTAACATAATAAGAATAACAAGGATTTGATACTTCTGAAACAGGTATATAGGTATATAAAAAATAAAAAACGTGACAAGAAATCTCTAGTTGTGTTGTTTATTCGAAACCATTTAATACGCGTAGGAAGCATTAGTAGGTATAATTCAAGCTATTTTGCAATGTCTTCTCAAACCCAACCACTACAGCATGTTTACGTTATTTTATCACAATATATCTTCGTTTACGTCCATGTTGGTGTATAGCACTTCAACCGTACAGATATTTTTCCATGTAATTGCTTCATTTCATTTCAAATGGCGCGACTACTAGATTCTCTGCTCGCAGATATCATAAATAGTGCGTTACAGACAATGTTGGCATTCGCGCTTTTTTGATATACGATATTTCCACTTGATAGAATACCACAATAAACTGTAATGCATTATAAATTCGTTTCTTCGATACAAAAAAAAGCATTAATTCTGTACAAATATTTATGGTTTTATTACGCCAGGTGAGAGCACTGTGTTAAGAGCCAGTGGCGGAACAAACAGATCTCTTTGAAACCAATATTTGGTCACTAGACTCTTCTTCATTGACCCTTTCTGTCAAATATTATCAATTGATGCAACTTGCGTGCAACATAATGGTTGTGCCGGTGGCGCCGCCAACGGTAATTATAAATTGCCGATAGATCGTGTCTATACGTTTACGTGTATAATGCTGCCTTAAGTGTCTTGTACTCATAGAAACCAACTTTTTTTTTCGGGCCTAGATGGGAAACTCACCCACGGGAATGCTTACCACCCAAACCCACCTCAAACTCGCCGTTACTCCCGCCTTGCTACCCTACGCCTACCCTACCCTAGCATACTTCAAGACGGGCGGCGGTCTCTCACACCCTCTCCTTCATCTTCTCCCTTCTATCACTCCTACCTCTCACATGCCATGTCGAGTCCTTCTCTTTCCCTAATGATGCTCTCTACTACGCTACTTTTCTCCATCCATTCCTCCTCTCCCCTCAACATAATCTTTACCATATTTTTCCAATACACCGCCTCTCCCAGTTTATTTTCCTACTTCTTCAAAACTTCCTCGTTCTTCCAACATCTAAACACATGTCCCACATCATCCTCCACTTCACATCTCTCGCACACTCCAGTTTCTCTTTTCCCAATCTTGTGGAGGTAACCCATTCTCGACCATTGCCCTGTGAGCACCTGCATCAAGAAGTAGTTTACCTCCCCGACTTTCCAGTCCACCCAATTTCTCCTGCTCCCAATCGCTCCTTTTAGCGCGCCCTCATACTCATCCCACCTTCTCTCCATTACCTCATCCATCCATTCCTAAAAACTTCCTCTCTGGTCGGACTCCTCCAGCGTTTCTCTCTGGCTATAGCCATCAAGTTCAATATATTAATGTGCAAGGCACTGCTCAACCTAAAGGGGGATCACCTCAATTTCTACCAATATCAGTTGTGTTCTTTTGCATTTAGTCTTGGAGGATTTAAAAAACGTTCTACGCCTATGCTTATCGGCTTGCGACTATCACACCTCGAGCGGCGGCGGCGGTTATTAATGTTTATCATGACTCGTTTAGCTCCCCCGGGGGTTTCTTTACGGCTACTGCCCCCCCAATCCCACCAATGCCCCTCCGTACACACTTGCCACAACAGGAATTCCACGTATGGAAATTACATTTAAATTTATCACTCATTTTTCTATTGTACATATACGTCGGGGTGTTAATTTTATTTATTTGTTATTTTCATTATCAATGGGCCGTGCTAATGTTTTATTCGGGTTGAATTTCTCCGTTTTACGATATTAAGAGATTGGAAAAATTAATTAAAGAAAACGACAGAAGAGAAAATGTTTTGAACTGGGAATTTTTGGAGCACCAACACTAAGGGCTTTTGCAGACGGTGCGACTGCGATAGAGGAAAGTCACCAAATATGGAATGCCTTCGTTTCTTTAAGACTAAGTATGAAACGCAACACTCGACCATCTTCTGTTTCATTCGGTCTACTAACTATCGCACCCACACCATTGAGTCAGTTGCGCGAATTTATGCACGCCCGGTCCGTCTAAGTTCAGCCTAACTATTTACACTATATCTCGTTTCGACAACCAATCTATCTTCCTCAGAGTAATTTTATCTTTTGTACATAAAAACTGTACAATTTATTCAAATAAATGTAAATTTAGTCCTACCTCTATTCAAAAAAACAGAATATTTATGTTTCCTTCGATAAGCGTATGAAATATATTGACCGGAATAGAATAAAATGTAGAATCGGATTGCTTTTCCAAAGGAGCAATAGATGAAAAAGGCTATTTTCATTTTCTCTTTTCCCCCCTTTTACAGCTACCCCTCTCACGTCTCGCTACAATACCTACAACATGAATAGGTCTAAGCTCTTGTACTAGGGCGATCACAATGGACAACAATCGATTTCAAGTCCGATAAACATGACTTCATTACTTGATAAGATTGCTCAACATTACTTGGGGCTTGTTCGATACAGAGATTTCAATTTCAGGTTTATTTCGAGAGGAAAATCGTTTCTTTATTTATATACAGAGCATTTCAATAAAAACTATCCATTCCACATTAATCTGAAGGAGTCAATTTTATGGAAAAATGAAAAAAAAACGTCAAAATTCAAAATAAAAAGGGACGTCTTTTGTCCACCTTTATACAATTTTTCAAATGCTCTCTATAAGTTTCATTCGCACAGAAGGTATAAGGTTGAGACACATTAATATTCTTAAAATATAGTCAAAGTTACTTTATTGAAAATATCATAATATTTCCTTTGGAAACCTTTCAGACTTTATCTGTTCCATATGGGATTATATAGGTGCCTTGAATGCACTTGAAGGTCATTGCAAAGTCATGGTAGCCTGAGTACCAAGGTAGGAGGATCACAAGAGCAACGAGTTGGTGGATAAAACGGCCATACAAGTCTAATCATTGATATTGGCTACATAGCCCAAACAAAATTATAGCTAGGTAGCCAATGTCAATGCCTTTCAAACGAGATATCACTTGCCATAAGGTCCTATTTAAAATTATTGGCCAGAGTGGCACTGTGACGTCATCTATTACTATTACGTCACCTGTTACCATTCGTAGAGAAGTTTACAACACTTTATGTTCACCCTCCAAATTTTATCAATGTAAGTGTAGCCGATCAAAAGATATGAGGGGGGAAGGGGACTTTTGAATAGCACTGTAGAATAGTCTTCTTCAAGTATTTTGTATCGAATTCTCCTCCTGATTAATACTGGATGTATATTTATATAACTGGTCAAGTTCGACCAAAACAGATAAACGTATAACTGTTGTTGTCTTGCACCACGCTTAAACTTGACAATAACCTTCTTTTATTTATATTTATAAATATAATAATGAAATGTTCGATCGTTTTGTTGAAATAAGATCAAGGGAATTTAATTCTTATTTTTAATATTCATATTATATTATTATATTGAGCCGAAAGGCATAACAATTGGATCTGAACTCTTCTGCGGTGTCCTACAGTCAACAATAAAAATGGTCACAAGGAAATGAGTAGCACAGGTAAAGACTAAAGACCTTGGCAACATTCACAGCAGACCTAATAGGCGAAAGTGGATGAACTGTCAAAGCTTTAGTAGGTGTGTGGGCATTGTAAGCTGTTGCGTTGACAGACGAAGCCATGGGCAAATTCTGTCTCCTAGAAAATAAGGAAAAAGATAAGAATAGAGAAAGAGCTGTCATATCTCTTTCGTAACTGTCTTCTGGCTCCTTTCTGACGTTTTCACGGAGGCAATTAGTAAGAATGACGTAACCAAGAAGCATATATGTGCTCAATGAAGATTATTTGCCGAAGTTTTTCATACATTTTATAAAATTATGATTTAACGTTCCATTCTCAATTTACTAGGTATTTAAATGGGCAAAAAGGATGAATAATAATATAATAAGATATCGAAATCGCGTTTGTTGCATCCATTTCGTGGATTAATAACGTTTTATAAGGAGGATTGCTTTATCAATTGCATTAGTATTTTGCGTCCGAAAAACAGCTGTTTTTTCGATTTTCTACTGACTTATTCATCCGCTGTGGCTGCAGGGAATGGAATCTTCACATTTTGAACCACGGAATTTAATAGCAAAGTTCACGCTCTATAACTTTGTTCTTATACATATGCGCGATAAACTCAATACTTTTCGAGTAAAATTCGAAAACATGTCGAAAAATGGGCTCATTTTTGGTTGTTTTGGCTATAAACTCCTATTGTGTATTTAGCACAGCCTAAAACCGATGAAGGCAATCATTAACCATGATATTTTTGAGGGACCTTTAATGCTAACCCTACTGAACTAATAGTTCGTGTTTTGGTATAAACTCACCTAATATATTTCTCATTATTTCTCACACATAAACTAGAACTTTATTCTTTGGTTCAAAAATCTATATCGATTCTGAAAACCGATCGAGAGTGTCGACCCACATTTCTTGAACTAAAAAAGCCGGATTAGATCTGACACTAATCCTCACCGAAAAAAAGCCCATGAATGCTTCCCAGCTTACTAAAATAAATACCCAACAAAGGGCACTACTTGCACATTGCCAATATAACAAAAGTAGACAACAAATACCAACAATGAAATAAAACACGCTCAATAGACATTATTAATCCGACCAACAAACATCCGACACTTTGCCAAAAAACAAAATCGGTCCTTATTCAATTCCCTCTTTAAGGGCGAGTTTCATAGGGCGGTCACTGAACCAGCATAATTCCTTCTAGGCCTTAATTCGTTTGGACATTGATATTGTACGGCACAAAAACGTAATGCAGGCAGTAGCGAACTAGCCCCACATTTTATTTTTTTCCTTCCTTAATATTATTCTTCATATCGTTTAGTAGGTACAAATTTTACAATTATTTTCGGGGTCGAACTAGATAACCATTTATAATAATATAGGAGATCTAAAGAAAATGAGGTTAGTTTATAATGACAAGGACAAGCGCATGGTCAAAGCTATTAGGGTCCAAAATAATAGGAATTATAACCTGAAATTTGGAATTCATAGTCTCAGATAATGAAAGAATATGGGAAAAAATTTGTGGTTCATTCAAAGGCTTTTATACATCCTTCGAAGAATGTCTCCAAACAAATGTTAGACTCTAGCAGACATGATCTACGTTGTCTAACAAGCCACTCATCTGAATCATCATATGCCAAAACTTGGACTGTCGGAAGATCCGACTTGCGTCTTTGTCTGGAAGATGATGAAACAGCAGATCATATAATTTGTGCCTGCCCTGCCGCGGCTCGAATCAGGAATCTGATGTTTGGCAGGGTCTCTCTCTCTCGCCCTCGGACTTGAAATAACATTAACCAAATCAACTAATCAGCTTTGTTAAGATGCTGAATCTGTTTGGTGAAATCTGAATACGTGTGAGCCACAATAGACTCTTGCGAGTCGCAGTGGATGGCCTTATAGACCCACTCACCACACGCCTAACCTTACCTTACCTAACCCGACAGAATAAAGATTTTCGGAAAAATAAAAGACTTTTAAGATACATTTTCGCAATCTACAAGGTGGAATTGGTTGATTTCTATAAATCAAAAAGACCCACTGGTCTCGGAGACTTTTGTCAGTAAGTATCTAGAAGTAGCGAACGCAGCAGATGCGCATACAAGGATAAAAAACAAAGTTATTGTTTTTAATGCTACATTCCCTCACACTATCCACAATTAAATTCAATTGATTTTGCCAGTAGATATTGATTGTACACAATCAACTATTAGATTAAACTCCTAAAAGACGAATGTTGTATCTAGCGAATGCCGAATGTTCGTTTCCAAATCACTATCCCATTCGGCATATTATTGCAAATATCCACAACGTTTAAAAAAATTATGTGCGAGTCCATCTCTGATTAGCGCAGTTGGGCATAGGGACTCTGGAGGCAAACGCAGATGATAGTGCATGGTGTTTGCATGGCTATAGATTTAATGTGCCATCACTAATTTGGGGTGCTCTCTCTATATCGTAGCAATATGGAAAAGATTAATTGTGTTTGGCTTCGATGATCGTTACGGGTATCAACTGATAATTTTTCAAGTGCTCTACTTGTTTGTTGATTGCATCCTTTTGATTATTATGGTACAAGAGGTACATAAAAAAGCGGCTCGGTTACGAAAACCTTCGTAACCAAGCCAGTTTGAACCGAGTATTCACCACTCTTACATAATTGCACTTTTATATTTTTTAAATTGGACTGGAGAAAATAAGCAGAGATTTTAATAAAGAAAATGATAAATGTAGGATTATTTAAAGAACTGCTTAAAGCATTGAACATTACAATAATATCCTACGCGGACCTCCTGAGGTGGGTTAAAGGGCACGACAGGAGTAAAGGCATTGCAGATTTTTTAGCCAGGGAAGCGGCTGGACTAAAAACTTTAGGACCCAGTGACACCTACGGCCTTTGACTTTGACAATTGCGGAACGTTACACCCATGCTCAATCCCTTAAGAGATGGGATGGAATCAAAGGATGCAGTCTTGCTAGAATCACCCTGGGCGACCATGGGAAGCTGGCGCCGAAGAAATATTTGGCGATCACCAGGAAAAACCTACGTTTAACAGAAGCAATTCTGACTGGCCACTGTAAACTAAGGAAACACCTCCATACTATGGGGCTAGTGAACACACCTCTATGCAGGATGTGTAAACAGGAAGATGAAACTGTCAGGCATGCAAGTGTACGGAGTTATCGTCGATAAGAGAGTGTGTGTTCCGTGAGTCTTGGCCTACACTTGCCGATATAAAGGAGATGTCTCCTAGTGATCTGTCCACCTTCCTGGGAAGGACAGGATGGACGATGGCCTAGAAGGACAACTCGGGAGGATAAACAATGGGTCACATGTAGCCTGAGTGCTGTGAGCCTACACTCACCCTCCCTACTCTACAGATACCCTTACATAATTGCACTTTTATATTTTCAAATTGGACTGGAGAAAATAAACAAAAATGCTAATAAAGAAAATAATAGATGTAGGCTTAATTAAAGAACTGCTCAAAGCATTAAACATTACAATAATATCCTAAACGGACCTCGAACTGTTTATCATGGACTGCCTCAAAGATCAGTATTAAGTCTAATTTAATTCTGGCAAAATACATTAACATTGCTAAATGTATCCAGTATGCAGATGATTTTTTAACGTGTAACTAGACATGATTGAAGTTCATCACCGAGTACTGAAATTTTCTTTCACAGAGATTCTATCTAAGAAAATTCATTCTATGATTGTATTTTCAATTTATTAATGAACGAATCTGGTGTCCCATCATTTAGGTAAGCTTCTCATTTAAGTATCTTTTGTCCCATAAAATCCTTGGGAAAAAACATAACTACACAGTAATTTAAATATAATCCAATTTTTTTTTCAAGTTTAAGTCACTATATACAATTATAAATAGATAGAAGAGTAATTCGTGAAATTCAAAAAATTTTCTAATAGTGCCGGTTAAATAAACACAATAGATGGATTACAATAGACAAAGTACCATGCTCACTGTCATGTCACATTACTTATGATGAATCGGCTTTGGGTGCGCTGCAATTTTTTCACTTTCCGTCTGGAGATATACAAGGTATGTTATTCTCAATATAAGTGTCGGACAGGTACATAGACGTGACAAAAATTAATAAAAAGGGAGGATGGGAAAATTAATTATTAATATGTGGTCAAAAATTGAGCCAAACAATGCTCAAGCTATATCATTTTCATACAGTAAGGAAGTGGATAGGAAGTTTTGACTTTTCCTTTAAGAAGTTTCGTATGGCATGTCAAAATTTCCAAGTGATTTGTAGAAAAATACTTCGTTGTACTTCAGGGATTGTTTGCATTCCCAGACTCATAAGTTTTAGACTTTAGAGCAACTAAAAGTATCTCGTTAGATCGTCGGTTTTCAAAGATTCAGCCTGAGTTAACCTGTAGGCTATTTTCAGTGCTACCCAACGTACTTACAGATGTAGTGGAGCTCTGTAATTATTGTACCTTTAAGGCTGCGCTGAGAGACGATCTCATTGCAAGCGAGCTCTACTTTTTGCAGCTTTGATTCACGTTCGAGAACCGACGAATTATCAAAGGTAATACCAGGAGTGCTTCAAATTTTATTGATAATTTTTTCTTTTCCACGAAAACTTGTTTATTTGGCAAAAATATGCAAACAAACCGATTGATGAAATCTAAATATCTAAATTCGGTTTGTTTGAATGTTTTTGCCTCAAATAAACAAGTTTGAGTGATGAAAATAAAAAAATATGTGATAAAATTTGGAATTGTATTTGGGAAGATTATTTCTTTTATCAATTGTGGAGTGGAATTTTGGATTGAATGTTCAATATTCTTTTGGGTTATGGCACTAAATCGGTTTGTTTTCATTTTTAAATAAACTTCGAAGCACTTTTAGTTGTCAATAATGACAAATTCAAAGTAAAATGTTGACGTTTCAATGTAAACAAGGTATTATTGATGAGGAAGCAGAATATTCAGTATAATACCGAATGATTGGCTAGAATAATGTATTGCCATTAGTTAAAACTAACAAAATGTCAGATTTTGACAAGTAAATACGGAAATTAATCCTCCAACTTCAAGTGAACTAAACTTACTGCCCATAACTCATTTACTTTTATAATTTATCTACCTTTCTTTTGCTTGTTATAAATACGTTCCATTGTATTGGGATGATACAATCCCATCACTCAAGCATCTTCTACGCCAATGATTTATTTCAACAATGTGCTTACGGTGTAGCTGGTGAGAAAGGTCCGTTTGCTAGGTCGAACTACCAGACAGCTTGTCCCTTCAACTAATAAATTTTAGGGTTTAATTTTTTTGAAGCAACTATATTTTATGGCGTTGGTTCAGTTTTATTACGACTAATACAGTGTATTCCTTTT
>CAJUYG010000026.1:626013-663188 GCA_910591675.1 Galerucella calmariensis | reverse complement strand
ACTTCTGAACAGTCCCCGCCACTTTTGATTATGATTGTAGCAAAATCCATCGTTATATAATGCGCGAGCCCTTGTAGTTTTTGCTCAGCATCATTTCATGGAACGCCAGATTAAATTAAATCCTTGCATTGTAATGGTAAAACGTGTTTTGAGCTTTTGTGGTAATTGTACTCTGTTACAACCCTATTCTTTATCATATCAATTTTTTACATGTAGATGCTTTGTTTTCGAGTCTTGAAACTATTTTTAGTCGGGAATGAAGATCAAATATTAGATGAACGAATAATAATTCCAAGCATTAAAAGAGTTGGAGCAAAGAGAAATTTCAATCGCGAAACATTTTGAAAAAATTCATTTTCAACATAAAAAGTCTTGTAAATTCCACAAAACCATAAATTTTGAATTGAAATATCTACTCTCAATTAACAAAATACTGTATAGGAGCCACATAGACCACGTATGCGGCATAAAACTTTTTTGCCTTTCACATTAGCTCCACTTTTGTAAAAAATAATTAAAGCCACATCATTACAACAAAGAAAAGGTATACTACTTGTTAGTATCCCCAAATCCTAACGGTTTTTAGTAGCAGTGAACATGGAAAATATGAACGGTATTTTTAATATTTGAAAATAATAAATATCTTACACAAAACTACATTTTTCGAACGTAATTTCATTGAATAATAATCATGTATCTACTTCTATGTACAATTACTCAAGGACCACCCTGTATACAATCACTTTTAAGATTTTATATTTTCATTCCAAATAGTCGTATAAATAAATTGATTTCAACATGGTATAAATTTTACAAACTGCTAATATTCGAACAAAACAACAAAACTATGTGTATCTATACACACACGACTAAAATGCGAAAGCAAGAGATAGCTAGTGACTAATTTCCTGTAGGAATGCTCCACTCCCATTATCTCGTCATTAATCTCACTGTTCAACGTCAAAGAGCGTTTTGTTGGGTCCCGTTTTAAACACATGCATAAACTACGTGACAACTGACAAGTGACAAGCGATAGATTGGTTTTTAGATTCATTTTGTGATTATTGTAGCCGATAGGGTTTTTATTGTGGATTTTATGTTCGATATTCACCGCTATCGACATGGAATATCGAAAGTAATATAATCCTTTTGTTCCGGCAAGCTAAAAGTTATATTCGATTTTGAAAGGATTCCACCAAGAGTAGCGATAATAATTCTGCCGGATATTTTTTCATTTTTAAAATACTTTACTCGTGTGTTGTACACAATATTTTTTCTACGACCACCAACGTATCAGTTTTAAGATACAGCCGTGTTCATCCGACTGGCATTTCGGTAAACTATAATCATCTTTTGAAATGATTTATGGAATTTTAGGGATTCCCAAAACCTTTTGATGGATTTTTAATTCAAATTCCGCTGATGATAAAGTCAAAAACGTCATATTAAATCTCTACATTCACTCAGTTTTCATGAACGACAAGTTGGCACTATTCAAGCACTTAGCAGCAACTCCTTGTTGTTTCAGTCTAAAGATTGAACATTCTCCAGCATATCTCCGGTCTATTCTGCAGACGAATTTATCTCGCTACAACACACAATTATCGTGACAATAACGGCAGTATGTTATTATAACAGATTTGAAAGCGTACACACGAAAGTGAGAATTATATTCTACACACATAAAGGTCTGTTCAAATTTCATAATATATTTTGGTTATGATTTGTGTCACATTATATTCAAGAGACGAAAACAATGAATCTGATATTCATCGAGTTTTGTGGCAGAATAATATATTCTCTTGAATTATATTAATTTCAACGTCTAGAGAAAAGGAAGAACGCACGGTATGATCAATTTAATTGGCTGAAATAATCTGTGCTAATCTTGTGAAGAGAAAAAATTTTGTCCCTTGTAATGAAAGTAAAACATAATTTTAAGATAAAAGTATTATCAAATAATTCATTTTTCTAGATTAACTAGTTGCAGTTTCTCCATCTTCTTAATTATCTGCATATTCTACATCGTATTCTTTTTCTTTTAATTGTTGCCTGTGCTATGTAAAACTGAGTATATCCCATTTTCATAATTGTTTTTCTCATTATTTCTGCTCCATTCATTTTTCCAGATCCTCTATCTTCTCAACTATCTGCATATTTTAAATCAACTCCTTCCTCTAATTGTTGCCTGTGCGCTGTTAAAAACTGAGTCCATCCTATTTGAGTATTTTCCTCACTTTTATTGCCCTACCCACTTTTCTGGACGTATTAACAGTTTCTCCATCTCGTCAATTATCTGCGTATTCTAAATCGTCTTCTCTTTACTCTAATTATTGCCTGTGTTGTTCAAACTGAGCCCATCTCATTTTCATCAATATTTTTTCTCTTAATCTGCATATTCTAAATCATCTCTTCCTTTAATTGTTGTATGTGCTTTTGAAAACTGAGTCCATCCCATTTCTATTAGTATTTTACGCATTTTTCTTGCTGCATTCTTTTTACTAGACTTACTTTCAGTTTCTTCATCTTCTCAACTATCTGCATATTCTGAATCATCTTCTTTCTCTAATAATTGTTGCCTGTGCGCTGTTGAAAACTGTTGTTTTAACAGCATTTTCCCATTTTTTTGCCCTACTCATTTTTCTACACGTATTTGCAGTTTCTCCATCATCCCAATTATCGGCATATTCTAAAAATCGTCTCCTCAACTCCAATTGTTGTCTGTGCTGTTGAAAACTGAGTCTTATCAATCATCTGCATATTCTAAATCGTCTTCTTTTTACTCTAATTATTGCCTGCTCTGTTAACACAGAGTCCATCTCATTTTTATCAGTATTTTTTTCATTCCTGCTCCATTCATTTTTCTTGACGTAGTAGCAATTCCTCCATCTTCTCAATTATCTGCATATTCTAATAATCGTCTCCTTAACTTCAATATTTGTCTGTGCTGTTGAAAACCGAGTGCACCTCATTTTTATCAGTATTTTTCTCATTTTTCTTGTTCCATCCATTTTTCTAGACATTCTCTATCTTCTCAACTATCTGCATATTCTAAATCATCTCCTTTCGTTAATTGTTGCCTGTGCGATGTTGAAAACTGACTCCATCCTATTTGAACAGTATTCTCCTCATTTTTTTGCCCTACTAATTTCTCTAGACGTATTAGCAGTTTCTCCCTCCATCTTCTCAATTATCTGCATATTCTAAATCGTCTTCTTTTTACTCTAATTATTGCCTGTACTGTTAAAACTGAGTCCATTCCATTTTAATTAGTATTTTTCTCATTTTTATTGCTCCAATCATTTTTCTGGACTCACTAGCAGTATCTCCATCTTTTCAATTATCTACATATTCTAAATATTTTTCTTTCAACTCCAATCAATGTTTGTGCTGTTGAAAATTGAGTCGATTGAAAACTGAGTCCACCCCATTTTTATCAGTATGTTTCTTATTTTTGTTTTTCCATTCATTTTTCTAGACGGACTAGCAGCTTCTCCATCTTATTAATTATCTACTCATTCATTCATTCTTTATTCTCATTTTTGCTGATCTTTTTGTGGTAATAGATACGGTAGCCGACATAAATGTTTGTTTGGCTGCCAATTTTATATTAAATTAAAATAAGTAAATACATTTAAAATGTTTCTCGGAAGCATCTCCAATTAAAAAATTACTACGGCCTACTCTATTCTCGGTAGGTACGTAAAATCCAGTTACGAGGCTTCCATGGACATTCAGTCATTCACATACCGAACTTGAAATAAATCAAAACTGGCGTCAGAGTTAATTAACGGGTAGTAATTATTTAATTTGATGTACGAATCCACTAATTAACATGCCGTTTGTGGTGTGGAGGTGTTGATGAATTCATTTCATTCGAAACCTTTTGATTTACACGTTTTAAAGTGTAATTCTCGTAAACTGTTTGCTTCTTTCAATTCTGCGATTTAATTAATTGGTTCAGGCACTTTGAATGCTGGAAAAACAGTTCCCAACTAATGACAGTATCTAAAAGGGCGTTAAAGCTAACGCAAACATATTAATTTTTCTAAAACGATGTTCGTAATTGAGCGGCTGTAAATGGAATTAAAAATTACGAGTATTGGATCAGAGTATTGAACAATATAAATTAAATGGTGCATAAACTGAAATTTTACAATTTCTCTTAAGTTTTACTTTTCCACTTTCACCAGATAAGGGTTAACAGTAGCTTAATAACAGTGATGGAGATTGAAAACCTGACATAATACCATGAATAAATCCATGCTAACACTTTTTATTATTATCCCTTTCAAATTTGATAACTAACAGCTAATAAAACTGTCAAATTACACAATTTGATCAATTTTTGGTTATTCTCAACATGTATACACAAAGTCACACTATATTTAAGCCGTCCAGTAGATCTTAATTGATTTAATATTCCTGAATGCCAATCAAAGAACCTCATTATTACACAGAAGCGCCAAACAACAAAGCCTCGAATAGGAACAATGCCAGCAACATTTTGACATGGATTGAGCCGTACCTATCAATTTGGAAAGTAAATTATTTCAATGCTATACAATAACATTCTTGAAAAAAAAACACAAGAGAAACCCTCTGCTTGTTTATAGCAGGTGAATAGTGGATGACTAGTCAGATTCCGAATACCGATTCCTGTTGTTCATTGTGGATGATTTGAAAAGACTTCATTTGGCTCCCGGATAAAAAGTTAAGAATTCCATTCCCTTCCCAAGCTTAATTGGAAATGGCTACTGCATCAGATCTCGACTGCAGATTAGGAAATTGCCGATCAAAGAGGAGGCGGGTAGGTTATAATTACGAAAGATATATAAGTTTCTAGAGGAAGGTTATATTGTTACACTGGGTATATAACAATAACGTATATCAATAAAATGTAAAAATATTGACAACATATATAATTATTTAAAACTTACAAATCCCTCAATGTGTCATTGTACAGTAAACAGTAACAAATCAGTAGTAGGTGTTAAAACCTAAGGTAAATTTATTTTGTTGAAAAAAATTGTACATTTTTCAAAAACAGGAACAATTCCTTTTAAAATTTAGACAAAAAGTACATTGCTGCTAGAGCTTATTTAGATTTGACATTGGCGATGTACCTATGTACGTATTTTGGGGAGACATTTACTGAGACCTAAAAGATCTATTGTGCCCCCTTACTTCTACTGGGTTTCTGAGGAGAATCTCAGAAACTAGTAGTTCCTTTAGTCCTATTTTCCGGAGGAATTTTGGGATGTATGCAGGCTTCAACTTAGATAAATGTTCCTCTTCTATTCAGCAATCTCCCAGGTGCTGTGTTCTAGGATTCTGAAGTGCTGTGCAGTTGGAAAGTATGTGGATGGAGGTTTATTCTTCCATGCCACAAAATCTGCATTCTTCTTCCTCCACTATTTTGAGCTTTTTCAGGTGCCCATTCAGGCGACAATGTCCCGTTAGGATCCCTGTTAAAACTCATAGCGCAGTTTTACTTTGATTTATGCATTCATTTGATTTCAACAGGTTGTAGTCACCCAGAAGAGTCTTTGATTGAATAAGCCATACTAGATCTTTCCAATGGTCAGATCTTCTTTTTTTCCCGGCCTTACCTATTTCTTCCAATATTACGTTGGGGTTGATTACGCAAAAGAGTTAAGGCTCCCAGAAAGGTATTTCAGTCCCCCTCTTTGCTAGTTCATCTGCTATTTCATTTCCTTTTATTCCAGTGTGTCCTGGAATCCATAGTAAGGTATTGTTCTCGCCTAGTTCATTGAGTTTGTCACCATTGACACCATTTTGGAACTGATTACACCAGAGCTCAGTGCTTCAATGGCTGCTTGACTATTATGACATTATGATAATCCCTTGTCTTTTGTATCCTTTATCAATATTGAACTGGTCGCACTTTCTTATGGCGTGGATTTCCGCTTGAAAGATACTTGGGGTTTTTCCCAAGCTTTCAGGGTGTTTGGTTCCTGGTCCGAACACTCCTATTCCAGTTCCTTCTATTGCTTTTGAGCCGTCTGTGTACCATTGAATGGCATTCTTTCCAAGTCTGGTAATGGTATTTGGATCCCATTCCTTCTGATTGCCTAATTCCGTGGTGATTCCATTGGTGATAGTATCGGCACCAATATCACACACTGAGAAAACTGTCGAAATATTCCACACTGCGAAGAAGTCAATTATCTAAACAGTTCTATTGCGAACACTTTAAAGATTATCAATTCACTTGCATTAAATATCAAGGACGAGTGAAAATGAAAGTGGATGCTGTGTTTGAGAAAAACTCTCCCAGTCAGTTTGAGTAAACAAAAAAAAGGAGAGAAAGTCCTTTTTCAATCAAAATCCCATTACTCATGTTTATTTACACTTTTTCGGTTGCCGTGTGAAAAGCGTAAATTAAATTAGTGCCCTCTTCGTCGGGAAACAGCGCCAAGTAATTCGCTCGATTAAATCAAGAGTGTGTGAAATGTTATCTGTTGTAGAAATCTATCGATTCATGGACGATTTGTTGTCGACATACGCTATTTATATAATATGGCAATTATTGACTGAACAATCGAAGACTAAAAAGGGAGGCCCGAAACAGTGGCGTAAACTTCTATTTTTTTAAAAGCTTTCTGGATATTTGTGAAATTTCACCTTTTTTTATTTCAGACAACAATAATTTTGGAGAATACGATCAGCTATACTTCTTTATTGGTGGTAGTTACATTTTCTAATCCAACTCTTTTTAAACAGGCAATTATCCTTGAGATCACAAATCCTTTATTGAAAGAGCTTGATTCAATAAACATGTTTTGTCAATAGATGTCTCCCTCTTCATCAATCATTGTGAATCTCATTCCTTGAAAGATGTATTAAAATTTCACACCTTTTTCCATTGAAACTCTGTTAATTGATATTTTTTTTTAAATTCAACTTGCTATAAAAACTTCCAATCCAAATAACCCTTTAACAACACCTCCACCACTGCGAATTTCGTCTCCGTGTAGTATTATTACCAGATGTGCAGCATGTAGTTCAAAACACACACACATTGTGCGCTCTAACAATGAAAGTTAAATGTGCGATCGAACGATTAGGTTAGAATTCTATTGACACAACCAAATATAATTTGTAAGGGCTATTTCGAAATACACATCATAGTCCCACCGTTCGTTTTATATAAGTACTGATTACGATCACACTAGCAGCGCTGCGGTTTGTTTTGTTTATTAAATCCTTTACAACAATTACAGATGTAATAGGTAATGGATTCGGTCAGATAGAAAAGGTTTTAGATTGCTATCGCATGTTTGATACTATTTTACTGCCATACGTGATGGTTCATTCGGATTTGTTTACTGCATAACTGAAGATAAAATCAATTTAGAGGGTATCTAATCAGTTGTATTTAACTATACAGTTATAAAAAGTGTTTACAACTAAGAAAGAGTTGTATTTTTGAGTGTATCAAAAGATCCAAAAACCAGCTAGTTAGTTTGGGTTTGCGAAAAGTGCTACAAGTAAATCAGAGTCACTGTGCTCAGTATTTCTATTGGGAAGAGATCAGTAATCCAACAACTCGGTCTAGACTGTTTAAAAACTGTAAAGAATGCGAATATATACAGATGGCTCAAAATGAAAGAAGGCTCAGGATGTGGAGTTTACTCCAGAGCACTAAGTCCCAGCTTGGCTCAAACAGAACTGGCTGGTATCTCAAAAGCCGCAAAAGAACTAACCAGAAAAGGAATTTCTGGCAAACACATAACAATCTGCACTGATAATAGACAAGCCCTATTAGCCTTGAACAGACAACGTGTTATAACGAGGCTAGTACTAGAGTGCCACCAAGATATAGTTAATGCCTCGGCAGATAACAATATTATCCTGAAGTGGGTTAAAGGGCACGACAGGAGTAAAGGTAATCGCATTGCTGATTCTTTATTCAGGGATTCGGCTGGACTAAAAATTTCAGGACCCAGTCGGCATAACGACTTCTACAATTGCGGAACTAGCCAAACGTTACATCTATGCTCAATCCCTTAAAAGATGGGATGGAATCAAAGGATGCAGTCTTGCTAGGATCACCCTGGGCGACCCTGGGAAGCTGGCGCCGAAGAAATATTTGACGATGACCAGGAAAAATCTACGTTTAACAGTAGGATTTCTGACTGGCCACTGTCAACTTAGGAAACACCTCCATACTATGAGGCTAGTGGACACACCTCTATGCAGGATGTGTGAACAGGAAGATTAAACTGTCAGGCTTGTCTTATGAGAGTGTCCGGAGTTATTGTCAATCAGAGATTGTGTGTTCGGTGAGTCTTGACCTGAACCTGCCGATAAAAAGGAGATGTCTCCCTGTGACCTGTCCACGACGATGACGATGACCTAGGAGGACAACTCCTCGGGAGGATGTACAATGGGTCACAGTGCTGTGAGCCTACACTCACCCTCCCTACTCTATACAGATACAGAACTGTAAAGAATTTCTTAATATGCTGGCCAGGGACAACAAAGTAACAGCAGATGAGGGGATTGTAGGTAATGAAATGGCAGACCAGTTAGCTAAAAAAAGGTTTTAAAGCATTCATATGTCTGGGACCATTTTGAGGAATCACAAAGGATTACGTAAGAGGAGAAATCGGGAGCTGGCTAATTGAGGAACACCATCAAATGAAGGCTGACAAGAGGACACCTCCATACAAAGAGTTTACTGAATGAGGTAGGCAAGGAACTCTCGTCCAGGTTGTTAAAACTGGGTAAAAGACATTTGAATACAGTTCTGGTGACTGGACGCTACACCCAGAGGAAGCATCTGCACAAAATGGGTGAAGTTAGTGAACCTATGTGCAGAAAATGTGTACTTTACGATGAAACTCCTACTCTACTTCTATTTGAACTCACTAGGACGAAAGCGCTTTGGAGAGGAAATAATACAACCATTACAACTGCTGATGAAACTATTGGTGAAACTACTGTCCTGTATAGAAAAAACGAAAAAAACGAACGTGGAAAATGGTACAAACGTCTTAATGAATGAATAAGTAGCTAGAACTAAAGGAATTGCCAATTTCTGAAATCTGAGTGGGAAAAAGGGGAAGGGAACATTATATATTATATGGAATGTTAACCAAAAAAGCAGCAAACAACTTATGAAAAAAAATTATGAAACTGAAATACATATTCAGCCTGTGAAAATTGTTGAGATCTAACAGTTGAACGATTTTTCAGTTTAAAAAAACTCTCACATTATCATCTTCCTTTGAATATTTAATTAAAATCCGAAAAGTGTCAATCAGAAATGCGGAATACCAAACTGGATCACATTACAATATGCATATTCTTGCTTGGAATCGAAAAAAAAATTGAAAAAAGCAACTGGCATCAAAGTCCACCTCGCATTAACATAACAGTGAGAATCCATTGTTGTTAACAATGAACTACCCAAAATATAAGTGGCCCTATTCTTCGCAAACATGAACTCTAACGTATGGCTATTAATATTTGTATAGAAAAATCCGTTTTTCACACACTTTGTAACAAAGAGCCATTTCGAATAAGTTGCTTTATTTAGTTGTAGTTTGCTAACAAAAATATTTAGAGCATCGGGGCAAACATCCTGCCGGCAAACTGAATATACCCCAGTAAATATATGATTTACCAATCATTGTTATATTTTTAGGGGTGAAAAGGTATTGTTATAAGGGAAAAATGTTACCTAATGAACCGAATATCTTTATGATTATTTTTTTATATATATATATAGGAAGTTCAGATTACGGACATATTTCTTTTTGTATAGAGAGGCATTATGGTGGTACTTATGTCTATCATGTTTTTTTTCTATCAAAAATAATATTTGTCATCCTGGGCTTGTCGTGGTAAAGAGTCCATGTGTGATTTACGATGTCCTTAATATATTTTTTGTTAAAAATACCCACTTTCTTCAGATTTCTATTGATAATTGAACTGTTTGTATTTAAAAGAACAATATGGTATGAGAGAAGATTATCGTTAGAATATAGAGATGGGACTTTCATGAACATCAGTGCAGCACTAACCAATTTGAGATAGGAACTCCTAAGACTAGAGAGCCCAGGGGAGGATTGTTCCAAGAAGGATCTAGAAAAAAGAAAAGCCTGTTAAGGACATCTATAGTGGAGAGATTATATTATTTGAACCTAACAATCATGGGCGTACTAGGTTCAAATAATATAATCTCTCTACTATACTACACTGTATACACTGCTCAACAAATGATCTGGATAATTATAACTTGCAAATATGTTATTTAAAAACGTTAAAAACGATCGCACTGTTTTTATCTTGAGTCAATATTTCGAGAAAAGCTGATATCGGCTGTATTACTGTTGCTTTTAACAATAAATCTTCTTAATACGTTGAAGTTATGCAGGCATGGCAACTGGAGCAAATAGTGTGTTGAATACTTGAAGGTATCACAGCAAGAAGTCGCTGCGCATATAAATGCTTCAACAAGGAATGCAGAGTATACACATGGAAGACAAGAACGAGCCACAACACAAGCTCAAGACCGTTTAATAGTCCTGACTTCTGGAAGAAACCCAACATTGGCGGCTTCAAGAATCAACAGCTTCCTTAGACAAGCTACTGAACTAAATATTTCTGGCCAGACACTGAGCTGCTGGTCTTGATTCAGCAGACAATGACTGCTTCAGGATATCGCGATATGGTTATTGACCTTATAGTAGTACCATTTTCTGGTGCCATTGGCGCGAGATATCTTTTGTATTAATGATGTTGATGAAAACTTTGATTGCCAGCGGCGCCACGAAAATTTATGAAAAAAAGGGTTTCTTTGTGAAAAACAGCCTCAAAAAACCTACAATTCTTGTAGGAACCGCGTGGAAATAATAAATGTATCTAAAATATAAATTGTATCTGATAATAATTGTTTTAAGGTAATTTCACAGACGTCGGTGGAGTGTTGTTACTTTTATATCCCTACTTAACAATCGAAATAAAAAGTTTGACAATAAAGTTATATTAAAAGAGACATAAACACATTTCCAATAACAAAAAGACCCCAAAAACTTGAAGTAATTTTGGAAACAGTAAAATCTTTTCAACGTATGTCTCCGAAAGTCACTTGGGGTTATAAAAATGACAATGGTTTATGGATTTATTGTAGAATAACAGAGAAAGTTGAATATTTTACAGTACTGAAACCATCTTATTTTGATAGATACATAAAGTGAATTAGCTACGGTTTTAAAACTAGACATTGTATTTAAAAGAAAAAACAAAAATTACCGAGTCTAGGGAATAGACCTAAAGTTTATATAAGCGGCTAGTTTTTCGAATTCTTTCTTTTGTGTTCCACGTCAAGATATACAACATTTATATTACAATGGAGTGAGTTATGGGTAGTATATATCAAAAATATTGTATCATAAACTTGATTATCAACTATTTCTTTTAAATCAAAACCCATTTCGAGTATCAGTAAAATTCTGCATTATCCTAAAAATCTGCAGTCCCTTGCAGGTATGTGAATGCAGCGTTCTTCTTCTATTCCTTCTGTCATAGTTCTGATATGTTCAGGACCTCTAATAGGTTAAATACAACGAGCGAGTTCCATATTCTTTCACAACAAACCCATTTTAAATAATTGCTTCATGTCATAAATTGTAGGCTGATTAATTCGGAAATAATGGCAGTAACTTCCGTATCTGTAGAGTAGGGAGGGTGAGGTACATCCTCCCGAGAAGTTGTCCTCCATAGAGGTGTGTCCACTAGCCCCATAGTATGGAGGTGTCCTTAGTTGACAGTGGCTAGTCAGAAATCTTACTGTTAAACGTAGGATTTTCCTGGACATCGCCAAATATTTGTTCGTCGCCAGCTTCCCAGGGTCGCCCAGGGTGATCCTGGCAAGACTGCATCCTTTGATTCCATCCCATCTCTTGAGGAATTGAGCATGGGTGTCACGTTTGGCTAGTTCCGCAATTGTCGGAGTCGTTAGGCCGTACGTGACACTGGGTCCTAAAATTTTATGGCAATTGAATTTTTGCATTATTATTACCACACAACCAAACGTATTATGGAAAAATAAACAACTTTATTAACAATTTGCGATCTCCACTTCATTGTTTAGATTATTTCTGAAAAACTTCTGGCACATCCTCGTAGTTTTCTTCAAAACTAAAGCGACTATTATTAATCTACATTTGGAAAAATCGATGAAAAATGATTAACAAGACCGATTTGAAAGGGTTACAAGATCACAATTAATTAAGCGGAAAATCTAAAACACAGATTGAAAGATTACTGCTCCTTTTCATATCACAATAAAAATGAATAATGGTTGTCGCTGACAGCACAGCAGCTAAGTATTTTATATTAAAAGTTTGACAAAATGCTTACATTGTCTGAGGGTGGAGATAGGATATTGTCATCTCGGCGCAATAATGGATAGAACATTCTCGTATGCAGCTAATATTATTCACAAGATTAATTTAATACAAAAGACGACTCGCTTTTCACTAGAGATGATTGGTATACACCTATATTTCTTCATCATTTCATAATTTTTGATTAAATTTTCTTGTTTTATTGGTTCTCAGAAGAATATAAATAATTTGAATCAAGAAAAATGGAAGTTTGGTTAGTTCATAATTATGGAATATATCTACATTTTATTGGAACCTTGACAACTGTAGGTAAACCTGAAAACTAAGTAAAAAACAACAAATATTCCATAATTTGATGTGTCGACATCAAGGAAAACGTTACTTTAGTAGAAGAAGTACAGGTTATCAAACATAAGAAAACTTGCCAGATTTTAAATATGGCCTCGCTTCTCTATTGCGCAATGCCACGGAACACTATAACAATCGGAAGGGTCTCCCTTCGTCGGCTTTTTGGATCTATGTCAGACAGAAATTTAAATGATACTTAGCTTAGCTTCCTAACACTTCCTAACAAAATGAACACAAACAAAAAGCTAGGCGTGATCTAGGCAACGTCGAAATGTGATCATAGTAGAGTACAATTAGTTATTTAGTATATTTACTCTTCCTCTGTTCTTCCTGCTGTCTCTTCATTTCTTATACGCAGCCCATCATATTTCCCCATAACTTCCTACTTTCGACAAGCTATAAAAAATTAGCTTCTCGAACATGTTTCCAGCAAACATCCAGCTTTATACAGCAGGGGATATTACAGGAATAATTTTTTCTCCTAAAGCAGCTGTGATAAGAAGAAGAGTCTCACGTTGATGCTATTCATTGAACTTAAGGCAGTGTATGACATAAATATGGAACAAAATTACCAGGGTATTTATGCAAACTAATAATAATAACAAAATAGGTTTGAATTAGTGTCTTGACCATCTCATTAATATGAAGGTTCCAAATGCTGATCGATTGTTATAGAGTCTGTAGAAACAAGATGCTGATCGATTGTTATAGAGTCTGTAGAAAGAAGATTTGATCGATTGTTATAGAGTCTGTAGAAAGAAGATGCTGATCGATTGTTATAGAGTCAGAAAGAAGATGCTGATCGATTGTTATAGAGTCTGTAGAAAGAAGATGCTGATCGATTGTTATAGAGTCTGTAGAAAGAAGATCTGATCGATTGCTAAAGAGTATGTAGAAAGAAGATTCTGATCGATTGTTATAGAGTCTGTAGAAAGAAGATACGAATCTTGCTGCTGTTCTTTTTTGGTAGGAATGTTATAATTTGGTAATACGTTTTTGTAACAAGCAGAAGGTCTTTTTCATCGAAAATTTTTAACTGAACCCCATGAATTTATAGCTAATTATAGACCCCTTTGTTTTTAACTTCAAAAGATTATTAACATTAATACGAAACAAAAAAGAACCAAGCACCGTTCCTGGGGGAATCTCGTATTTAACTTCTCCAGAAAGTACATTCAGACGGATGAATGGGAAGAGACAAAGAGACCCTCTACCACATAGCCTTGGATCGCATCACTCTGGATAAAACAGAAAACTGATAAATTTGGCTACACACAGCTCTCCCTAGAAGCAGATGACTATTGAAAAACTGCAAACTCACTATAATAAAACCAAAAAAAAAATGTGAAAAGTCGAATTAATGATTAGAATAGTGAGTTATACACATTATAGCATGGAAGAATGAAATTTTAATGTACCCAGTGAAAAGTCACACCATAAAAACATTCGTCTATCTTGAAAAAAGCATATTTCCTCATTGAAAACGAATAGTATAAAAATTTAGGCGTCAAGTGAATCTACAAAAATGTGAATACCTTCATCGTTAATGGCCATGGTACGATTGCGCACGGCTGGTGTGAACCCCGAAGTAGGAGTGGGCCAATTGAGGTTAAGCTTATGGCAGGAAGCGCTTACTGCGCTACCTCTGCTGCAGGCAGCCAATGATGCAATTTAACCCAGGTTTTTGTTTAACAAACCCTACAAAATACAAATAAAACAGAACACAGAGCCAGATGCTGTAAATGCAATACGTATATATACAGATGGTTCAAAAATGAAAGAAGGCTCAGGATGTGGAGTTTATTAGAGAGCACTAAACCCAAAGATTAAGTGGGGAATGGGAAACAATACCAGCGTGGTTCAAACAGAACTGGCTGGTACCTCAATTGCCACAAAAGAACTAACCAGAAGAGGAATTTCTGGCAAAAACATAACAATCTGCACTGATAGTAGACAAGCCCTATTAGCCGTGAACAGACAACTTGTTATATCGAGGCTAGTACTAGAGTGCCACCAAGATTTAGCTGACGCCTCGGCAGATAACAATATTATCCTGAGGTGAGTTAAAGGGCACGACAGGAGTAAAGGAAATCGCATTGCCGATTCTTTAGCCAGGGAAGCCGCTGGACTGAAAATTCTAGGACCCAGTGACACCTACGGCCTAACGACTTCGACAATTGCGGAACTAGCCAAACGTTACACCCATGCTCAATCCCTCAAGAGATGGGATGGAATCAAAGGATGCAGTCCTGCCAGGATCACCCTGGGCGACCCTGGGAAGCTGGCGCCGAAGAAATATTTGGCGATGACCAGGAAAAACTTACGTTCAATAGTAGGATTTCTGACTGGCCACTGTCAACTAAGGAGCTAGTGGACACACCCCTATGCAGGATGTGTGAACAGGAAGATGAAACTGTCAGGCATGTCTTATGCGAGTGTCCGGAGTTATCGTCAATAAGAGAGTGTGTGTTCGGTGAGTTTTGGCCTACACCTGCCAATATAAAGGAGATGTCTCCTAGTGACCTGTCCACCTTTCTGAGAAGAACAGGATGGACGATGACCTAGGAGGACAACTCCTAAGGAGGATGTACAATGGGTCACATGTGGCCTAAGTACTGTGAGCCTACACTCATCCTCCCTACTCTACAGATACAGATACCTTCATCCTACTACCAATCATCTCAATTTTGTCTGATATTTTCAGAGAATCCGCTAAAATCTTTTATTGTTTGTTCTTCTTTCAAGACCGTTCTTATTATCTAAATTGGCAACTGCCTGTCGACTCATGGTTCATTTGAAGTCTTAGGTGTGATAAGAGCAACATTTTGAGGTTGCAGGATAATCTAGTAACTGGCATAGCTTTGGACACATAAAAATGCTTGCCAGAGGCTTTTCTTACAGGAATGAGCTGAAGATATTTCACCTCTCAGACACCTAACATCATTCTCCACACCCTTTCTTTTAGACTTACATCCACATTTCCTTCCTATAGGGTCTAATGTGTAATAAATCTCGATAATTCCTTCAGGTTATTGTCTCTACCCTATATGAAAGCCATTGTTCTCAGTCTAACCATTGCAGGCACATGAATAATAATGAGGAAATTTCAAATTAATTGAAAAACAGAAAATTTATTATAAATAAACATTTTAAAATGCATTTTTCATTTTTACCAAATTGCTTTTTTCTGATTTATTCAAATTGTCTTTCGGTTTGTTCGTTATTTACACGAAGAAGAATTGCAAATTGCCAGTCAGTGAGAAAATTAACATGTTAAACTAGTTAACGACAAGTTTAACGACACATCTTTCAGACAAGCCAAAACGTCGCTATAAACTCTTTATGTTATGCGTGGCTGTTGAATGCTCGCCACAGTTAGTTGTATGCCTATATTGTTGTTATGTCTTTTACTATATTAAGTTGAAACTTTTGTTTCATTATAAGAAACGTCAGAGGTGCACAATGATCGAATAAAATATTATATTTAAGAGAATTTTGACAGCTTAGGAAAAACCAATCGTTTTTACTCACTATATTTTTTTAATTAAACTATCCTTGGCATTTTATGGAAATAAAAAGTTCAAAGAACGATAGTTCTGGTACCAGCTTCAATTCTATACCTTCCCAAACAAACAGAGGATTGCCAAATAATCATTCAAGAGCATCCAGCACAGATTTGCTGTTATTTCTTTTGAAATTTCTTGCTCTATTGATTTATCTTGAAGTCTCCCACTGAAAGGATTCTGAATCCTCACTTGCTGCTGAGTTTCGATGGATCTTTTTAAATTCCTGGAAAATTACAAAGGGAAATGAGCAAGAATTAGAACAGAAGAGTTTATGCCATAGTTTGTCAGTTGCTTCAAAGTTATAAGTACTTCAATCTTCATAGGAAATCAAATTTCAGAATATTCCAAGATCTGTAATTTTTACATTTTAACTCCAGACACTAGACCATAAAATATTACTTCAAAATGCGGTTCGGCTTTCCTAGGAGCTTATAATGACAGACAAAATCAAAATACCTACATCTTCTTAGACGTTGACAAAGGAAGTATTTACTTTTATTTTTACGATCCTTGTTGTAATTTGTAACCTTGACAATGGTTATTGTAGACAAGTCAATGTATTATCAGTTGTCTCTGATTTTTTTTTGTGAACAAAACGGATGATTTAAACAGATTAAAAGGTTTTCTACTAGCTTCTCGTAAACGTCTTTGTCTGGGAGTTCTGTTGAAATCTGTATGGGATTGTAAGTGCAATAAATATTTATTGTATCTGTTCTAAAAGATCGACTTGGTCCAAAGCTGCCGCTCTTATAGTGATGAAAAATTAATATTTAAGATGCTTGTAAACTTAGAGAGTATACAATTTGGCAGAGGCGTATATAAGGGAGGTTTTGGGAGCTGGAAACCCCCCCATTTAAAATACAATGAATGTACAATATTTTCTTATTAGCATACTGCCTTCGGCGGCGCCTTCAATGAAGATTTTCCCTTGTAAAGCCATCAAATATAAAAACCCAAAACCCCCTCATGTAAAAGCTATAGCTACGTGACTGAATTTTGACATGGTTATTCGTTAATCTCGATTAAAAGGTGATATTTATACCTTTCAGAATGTTTTCTACAGTAATAGTTCGTTTTACTATCAGTTATTTTGAATTCGAAGAAATCGGGGGGTTTTTCAAAAGGTGATGCTGCGCTTCCCCAAATTGGCGAAATTATTCATAATTTACTCTTTTTTATTAAGAATGATGCATAATTCGAGCACTGTGAACACAAGAAATCATTTATTTCACTCAATAACAATAAAATACAGAAGTTACTAATAATAGAGAAGATTTATATCAACTTAACCTCAATTTCTGCAATCCAAAATTGTTTCCCAAAAATTGTATATTCTGTGCTTTTAATTACTGATATTTTTAATTCCAATTTTTTTTAAAATAAATTTTGATAGGTATTTTCCATTATCAACCATAAAACCCTCACAAATTATCAAGCAAATAAAATTAAAATTTTGTTGGTGGCTTTAAAAAACGTTGAAAGTTTGTTACCGTTTATGATCAGTGGATACAAAAAAAACCCCACGGTTCGTAAATTCCACAAAACATCTGGTTAAACTGAATTTAACGCTTGTCCATCACCGACTCGTTTTTTAATCTTGGAAGGTTTAATCAGCACTTTCATACTCGTAATCGATTTTTGTTCATACAATAACATCTCGTAACAAAAATGAAAACATAATTAAATTAACTACTTTCAAATTAACAAAGCTTCCGCTAGTTATTACTACATAGATTGAACAAATATATATTTCCACCCAAAACAAGTATATTCACAAGAAATTGTGACATTCATGACACTCATAGCTTTAAAGCAAATCTGGGCTCATCAATAATTTCGTACTTCACTTTAAAAGCTTCCAAAAGCACTTACAAGTATTGATCTACCAAAACCAGAACTTAGAAGTTAATCTTAGTTGGTAGATTTTGAGCTATAATGAACAATACTTTTCAAGCAGGGAGCCCACAATGTATGTATTAATTTATTGCGCAACTCTGGTTCACTTTTTTGACGTCTAACTTCACACTGACACTTCTAAATAAGTGAGGAAAAAATAAGTACAAGACTATTTGAAAGATCTAAGACAAAGTCAAAAATGCTCCTGAAAAGGTACCCTACCAAGTGAGATCAAAAGAATAAATTAACAAAAATAAAACCGATGGTTGTGACAGACCTCCCAACCACTTGAACGGGCATCTTGAAAAACTCAAATTATTGGAACAGAAAGAGCGTAGATTCAGTGAAATGGGAAAAGGAACCTGCAGAATGCACCAGATCAGCTGCTGTATAGAAGAGAAAAACTAAAAGAAAAAGGAGCGAAGGAATCAATTATCCTTGGGACTTTCTTCAGGATCTAAGTAGTTATTGCTCAATCAGCATACTAAGTTTTGTCTGTCTACCCAGTGTTCCTCATCACTATGTAATCGATGGTACCCAGGCTAAAGATATTATAATTTGACTGCTCAGCTCTTGTAGTATTTTATACTGATAATTGTAATTTTTGTGTGGTCCATATAACATCTGTTTACTCAAATTAAACGATCCTCCATCAATCTGAGACGATCTAATCAATACCTGTTAATCGATTTTTACCACGATAAAAGCTCTCTTTTTTTGGCAATAATTCGCTAACAAATAACCTCTTCCTTGATTTCGAAAAAGGCCACACAATACGCCTATTATTAGTCGCCCTTCAGTTAACAAATCCATAAAAAATAGGAAATAATGTTTCGATCAACACAACGGACTCTTCATTACTGTTACTAGGTATTTTTTTTTAATTGACACGCCATGACTTGCTGTTGCTCGTATGTTGTCTGTTTTGTTATTGACAGGTCACTCAATTGGATACTATGTATACCTTTTTTTTAAGTTCATTTATGTATCGAAATTTTTTATTTTCATAAAGAAATTAAATATAGATTTCGATTTATTGCAAATAAAACAAGATTTAGATAAAAAAAAACAAAAATATAGTTTATCTGAGATAAAGAAGGGATAGTTAATAATAATTAGTGTAAAAACAAACTATAGTCTATTTTTATAAATGAGAGAATATTAAGATAATAAAGCACTTATTGAATTTTGTCATAAAGGTATTTTTTTTAATTCAATTTACGTGCTAGGCAACTATGGCCACTTGTACAGGGCGATTACAGTTTATGATAGAGAGAAATATCTTTTAAAAATTTCAGTGTTGTCTCGATTTGGTTTGAGTCCCCTAGGATGTCTTGCAGCAGGGATTTGAGATGATATTGTTGTCTGCTTGTGCTAAATTGGCGACAATCAACCAGGATCTGTTCAACAGTAAGAGGGCACTGGCAGCTTTGATAGGAAGGTATGTCCCTTGAGGTCACTGAGTAGCTGTGTGTGAGTTTGGTGTGACCTATAATTCAAAAAGAAGTTATTTGAATTTCTAGTTGAGTTAGAACCTTATACCTTAAGCGAATTCTTTAATTAAATTACAATATTGTATCTTGTTGTTACTATTGACCCTATTTCGTTTTATGTTATTTGTAACATACTTCTGAAATAAAGTTTTGTTTGTTGTTGTTGTTGTTGTTGTTGTATTCGAAGCCTTCGTAGTATTGATACTTCTTGTCTAAAGAGTCCAATGGGGTCTGTTGAGAATAGGCTGGATAGATAGTAGGGAAGTCTTGGTGGAGCTTCAGTGAGTTTGCCACATATATTTTAAGAGTCTTTTTGCTTCTGCCTTAATTCCTTGCAAATTTGGATATGAGTAGTAATTGTGGCAGTAGTTGACGCTGTTTTGGCATGCTGATCGGCCAGTTCCTTTCCAGGTATACCAATGTGTGAGGGTATCCATATTATGGTGACTGTGGTATTTAGGGAATAAATATGGTGATAAGAGTGATGGATTTCTTGGACAATGGGATGTTCAGTAAATAATTCTTGGATAGATAGGAATGACGCTAGAGATTCTGTACAAATGACAACTTTTTATTGGAATGGTTGATGTGCATAAAAGCTTGTAGAATACTGTACAATTCTCCAGTATGCACACTGCACGAAGGAAGGATTCCGTCATATAGGTATTTGGTTTCTGCTGAAATAGAAAGTACATACTTGCAAGATATTTACAAGAAACTAAGTGCATTTGTACATCAAAAATGTATAAAATTAACAGTACATTTTTGCTATTTTCAATTCTCGTTTTTATTATTAGTAAAGGTACCTACTCCTTTGACAATTATAAATAGTCTTTATGAATAGTTATAAATATAGTACCGTTTGTTTATGGGTATTTGTCACCTGAAGATATTATGAGAGATTGGCTCTTTAATCGGCTTATATGTAATATAATGGAATCGGGGGCTATTGTCATTTAAAAGTCAAGATCCAATAAAAGTTTTTACTATGGGATAAACCTGTAATTCCAGAATGGGTAAAACCGCACAATCCTAGTATTGTATTACTATTTCTTACTTCCGAGAATAATCAACAAAAGTTACTTTTGTTTCGGCAAACTATAAAGCAAAAGGTATACAAAAGTATAAACTGACTTTATGTATAAAATTATCAGAGAATTAGGAAGAAAGCAACAAAGCAGTCTCCTACTTTTATTAATACCAAACAGATTTCCAAATTCAGATAATATGAATTGTTGGACTACAAAACACAGGGTGTTTCGTAATGCTGCTTTCAACCAAGTTTTATCCACATCATTTACATTTTTGGGAGAGGAAAAAGATATAGGCTTGCAACTTTCCATTCGATTAGTAGACTTGGAAACTTAAAAATAATTTTCTGGTTATAGAAACAACGGTTTTCAATATATAGCCATTCGTTAGGGACACCCGGTACAATGAATAGAATAAAGCATAACTTAAAGAAACTCGGTTACCGTCCGCTAACTTCTAGAGATTAATTTAACACGCTGAATTGTTTTCACTAAAAGTAAGGCATGGACCGAGGGTAGTAGGGCGGTTCGGGTATTGAATAACATTTCAACTTCAACCCTTTAAGCTTTTAGCGTTCTTAATTTAGTTAGAAACAAAGGGTTTGGAAGTCGAAAGCCACAGTTTTCATTCAATTAATATTTCAATTGCACTTGTGTCGAATGAGAAACAAATTTCATTGAAAGAAACGGCTGTAGTTTTCTGGCATGAAACTTTAGCTTCTTTGAAGACATTGTTTTTGAAAAGAGTGGAACAATAGTAATGTTTTTTCGAGATTGAATCAGGCTATGGGGTTTTTGTTGCATTGAAATTTTCTTTTGTTACTTTGAGTATTTGTTTGAAAAGATTGAATTCGGCTTTTAATTGCATTTTGCAATTATTTTCAGTCTTATAGTTTTTTACTATTTAATTGGTAAGTACAAGACAAACGATTATTGTTTATATTATTTGTTTCAATTCAACATCATTTAAGTAGAGCATTAAGAAGTTATGAGTGACTGGCTCAAAATAATTTCCCAGATCAGCGAATACATTGGTCCTTGGATTATCCTTGATATGATATGACAACTTAATCAATTTTTGGCAGCTCCAGAAAAGTTTATAAAGTCGGATATTGTTTTTTTTTAAATAAAGGATATTTCGAAGCATAGTATGAGGAAATATTAAATTTGTTTGTTTCTAGCATTAATATTATGTTTAGTTTCGTCAGACGAGATAAAATGGATCTCTCGTGATTTAAACCAAATATTTGACCTATGTTTGTGCAATATATGTCAAATATTACAGAACCTTTTCTATTTGCGTTAAAACAGCTTGTTATTCACTATAGGGTGGCCCATTAGTGCGACAAAGGTCAATATCTCCTGTATCAATGAAGATATAGCGAAAAAATTATTTTTGTCTGTATGGGGTGCTCCAAAAAAACAAGTAAGGTAAGAAATGAAGCACCCTGCATATTTTTAAATCTTCATGCAATATTTTTCAGTGGATTCCCTTAAACTACAAAATATTATTTTGATTGTCTCGAATTTTTTCGTACTAAATAGGGACCACACTTTTATTGAAACTTAATGATTTTGACGTTGAATTAAAATTATAAAAAATGATTGTTATTTGATTTGCAAAAAAAAATAACAAAAAGAACAAAATAATTGAATGAAAATGATAATTGAGAAAAATAAAATCAATAAATAACAAGTTACATCAATAAGTCTTGAAACGTTTTAGACAAATGTGACATAAACTAGCAGCACATTCCTCTATGATACTCAGAGCTTTTCTAATTTCAATTTTTTTAGAAAATTTTCAAAAGAGAAATTGAAATAATTAAGCAAATCGCAATATTTAACAGATAATAAGCACAATAATATGAATAATAAAATGATAAATGAATACCTATACCTAGTTACTTTATAGTCTTCATTGTTTTTTAGATCGTTTTGACAACTAGGTGAAAGTTTTTCATAATTTGTCTTTTTTGGATTTTATTTCTGAAACAACTAAGATGTTCACTAAGTATATCTTATTTCGACATTTCTCTTTGTTGGACTGTTATAAAATGCTTACAATAATAGCTAATATTTTTGCAATATCAAAATCTTTGAATTGTCGTTATTTATAACCTTTGAAATTATGTCAAAGTATTAGAATAATTCTATAATTCTAAATATCTTCTGAGCGTTCCTTGTGGCATTAGGTACTTATTCTTTTTTCTCTTAGTTTTTTTGGGAATCAAACCACAATAGGTAATGTTTTTCATTTTTTATCTCGACGTTTCGGTATCGTTGTCAAGATTAACTATAATTTTTGGTCCCTATCTGAACAACGGAAAAAATTTGAGAATAAGACAATCAATAATATTTTTTTTTATTGGTGAACCATTTTACCTATTTAAAGCACGCCTCGACGTGTTTGAATCGAACTTTAAAACACGCGCGTGTTTTAAAGTTACCGTGGCAACATCAACAACTCGAGAAACGAAGTCTAAATGTATGGTCTAAATCATGTCTAAATGACAATTTTTTTATTATTGATCTGACAGGAGTAGTTTGTAACGTCAAAACTTTTATTCGAACGATATTTAACAATGTCAAATTTATAAATTAAAAAGGAAAGTGCCGTTGGTATTGTTTGAAATATTAATATTTCGATTTTTCAAATCTTAGGAAATGGTATCTAAATTGATACTATTGACATTCACAGAACACAATAAAGTTGAACTTCCATCAAAATACAAATTAGTTTATGTTTTTCTCCATTTCCATGACAACGAAAGGTATACATCATATATATCTACATCACGAGTTCAACCATTTGACATTTAGTTCTTATTTCAAACTATGATCTCCATTTCTTGTTGTTGTAGTTGTTATAGACCAACCAGTATTTATAATTCCAAAGTGCAGCAATAAAAAAAATAGCGTAAAGTATTCGTGGATAACTGGTCTTTAAAACACTTGCTCTATTTCTAGCACTCCGGCTTCGCCGTCGCGCGTGTTTTAAAGACCTTAATATCCACTCCTACTTCAATATACTATTGAAGTTTAAGACTACGAAACTTTGTTGTCCATTTATAGTAGATCACATCTCTGGTAAAATGTGAAATGGAATATTTTATGACATTCTAACGATATGTGGTTTGATTCCCAAAAAAATTCCATAATTCATTAAAAAATAAAACCAATACCTATAAATGTATAAAATTGAAAAAAATTTAAGTTGGATCAAAGTTTTTTTTTTAGTTTCAAGAAATATTAGTCAACTGAACAAATCTACATTAAATTTGCGTCCAGTCCAACTGAATAGTCAATAATGTTAAAGAACACAGTATTATTAATGATTCCACTTACCGTCGCTCTGTGTATACCTATTCAAAAAATTTTTCCTGTAAATTTCACTTACGGGTATTGAGAAATAAACTTCAATGACATTATAAGTTATAACTATTAGATTTATTTTCATATATACATAAGAATAAATTAAAAAACTCTATCAAAGAGCAAATACCTTCCTATTATATAATCGAATATATTTATATACAACTATTTACATGAAATCAGTCTAAATACATAATCACAGAAACATATTTATGCAAAAAAACAAACAAAACAAAGTCTATCAACAGAATTTCAACAAAAAACAAGTTTCTTCAATCACTAATACATCACCGAAACTGGTAAAGGCCTTCTAATTTCCATATCCGAACTAGCTGGACTCGACGCTGGACTTGAAGACGCTGAATACATCATTGGTGTCGTTGGAATCGAAGTAAACATGCTCATGTGATGAGCTGGTGAAAATGCCTTCTGCGGTTGGTAAAAAGATGAATACAAAGAATTATGAAGCGAAGAATGAAGACTGGTTACAACTGCCGGTTGGGACATATGTTGTTCTTCCGTTTTAATAGGCATTCTCGAAATATCGAAAGCTGGATTGAAATAAGGATACGGTGAGTTTAAAGTTTCCATTCCTGGAAAATGATATGGTAGTTGCGGCATCGGAAACCCTCCCATCGGAGATTTCATACCGCTAACCAAAGGTCCTTTTGGTTTTCTTCTTGGTCTGTATTTATAATCTGGATGTTCCTTCATATGAAGAGCTCTTAATCTTTTTGCTTCGTCTATGAAAGGTCGTTTATCGGTTTCTGTTAACAACTTCCACTCGGCACCTAGTCGTTTTGATATTTCGGAATTATGCATTTTTGGATTGTCTAATGCTATTTTCCTTCGTTGGATCCGCGACCAAACCATAAAAGCGTTCATGGGTCTTTTGATGTGACCCTCGCCGCCGGGAGACCCGCTCTGTTGGCGTTGATATTCATCAGCCATCGTTGTGTTGGCAGTAGAAAAACCGTACATATGACTCATCACTAAAATACACTTCGTTCTTCACTCGACTAACGCAAATATGAGACTGATGTAGCAGCAACTTGTCAAAAGGTATTTGTGAAATTTCGAGGCGGGACGCGCTCGCCTAAGAGAATCGGGTGGAAAGGAGTAGAAAGCGGTTAGCTCCGCCTTAATTTTTTACCATTGGCCACTTTCTTCCCCACTCTAAACGTAACCGCTGACAAACAGGTTTTTTTTTCTCGCTTTATTGTTGAATCCTAATAATGATATTCTTTCAATACAAAATACCTGTTAATATTTTTCTTGGGAGGATTGTTATTTGTTGTATGGTTTTTAGAGAGAATCAATGTTTATGTAGCGTTGGCAATAACATATTTTTATTAAAGCCAAATAACTTGTTTTATGCACGTTAATTGTTCGGACACGGTTTTCTTACATCTGTGTTTGAAAGACTGGTCAATAATACATTTCTTGAAAATATCAATTTAGGCAATTTACGACACGAATGGCAATATTTCGAAATGAATTATACTGGAACGATACCACCTTGTTAAAATAATTAACTTTTAAAATACGCAGGACTAAAGACAGTACCGAATTAAGCCAGCGAAGTACCTGTAGCATTAGCGACGTAAAACAGCGGTCTCTTTCAGCAGCCGCTGGTTGTTAGCGGTTATTATTAGTAGCGGAAAAATTTGCCAGCGGTAAAACAGCCGCTGTTTGCTGTTGCAGCAATAGCAAACAAACGAGCTCAAACTGCTTTACTCTTAGAACATGGCCTACTTACCCTAACACCACAGTTTGCTTAGCAAAGCAAAAGTTTACTTCACTGTCGGAAATTTCTGCAGGTAATTGCAATTATCAATGTAGGTACTGACAATTTCAAACTAAAGTAGCTATTAAGGTGCTGTAAAATTCCCCAAATTTAGCGAAAAAAACGCTATGGTGTGCAAGACTAAAATGGAATGGCCACATGTAACCCATTGTATAGTAGGTACATCTTCCCGAGGAGTTATCTTCTTAGGTCATCGTCCATCCTGTCCTTCCCAGTAAGGTAGACAGGTCACTAGGAGACATCTTCTTTATATCGGCAGGTGTAGGCAAAGACTCACCGAACAGTTTCAGTTTCATCTTCCTGTTCACACATCCTGCATAGAGGTGTGTCCACTAGCCCCATAGTATGGAGGTGTTTCATAGGGACAGTGGCCAGTCAGAAATCCTACTGTTAAACGTAGGTTTTTCTTGGTTATCGCCAAATATTTCTTCGTCGCCAGCTTCCCATGGTCGCCCATCAGGGTGATGCTGGCAAGACTGCATCCTTTGATTCCATCCCATCTCTTAAGGGATTGAGCATGGGTCTAACGTTTGGCTAGTTCCGCAATTGTCGAAGTCGTTAGGCAGTAGGAGGCTCGACATTTATCTCATTCAATGAAAGATTTAATACTCGGAATCTTGGTCTTTTTTGTACAATATGAAACAAATTACGGAAAAACCCGACCTTGCCAAACTTTGTGGTGATGTCCAATTTAAGTTAACTGTAAACCTTGAAACATATTTAGATGGTTTCATGTTATGTGATGAGCTCGTAAGTGTGAATTTTTTTCCTGGCCAGAGGGAGGTTACTCCTGTAAGTATTTGTTTTAAATTTTATCAAAGATCGCAACTTACAAGAACTATATGGATACCATTGCGAAAAAATTGTCTAAAACTAAGCGCGGGATCAAAAAATGGATAAACATACCCAACTGGATGTTCTATTTAAAATAACAAATTTGATTTCATAACAAAAATTGCTGTTAAAATAGAGACTGGCAATGTCAAAAAATACCTTATAATTTCTATATTTCCGGTAATTGTGGAAAGCTCTACAGAATTGACCTTTTTTTTGTTAACAGGTATAAAAGCAAAGTAATTAGTGATAGATTCACACTAAATATTAAGTAAGGTTAATATAGATATAATAGGATTACTAAAATTCCAAAGACTTTTGAAATAATAACGTTACTTTCAGGTACCCATACAATAATTACCTATTTAATTTTAAATAATGTATAAGGAAGATATTATTTCAGCAGATCTAACTTTCTATTTCATAGAATTATTTTAATCTCAACAATGTACAGAATACCTAGACATGATGATAATTACTATAAGAATAACTGAAATAATTATTTGAAAAGATTATATAAATTACAAATATTATGAAGCAGTCACTTATTTTCACATTTCAATGGTGATTGAATTTATTTTAGTAAAAGTAGAAGTAAGAACACATTAAATATTGTGAAACGCTACACACCAGCCCTCGTTAAACACCAAACTTTAGAACTTCTCTTCTGTCTTCTCTAGGAAAATGGTAAGAAATCAATAGATATAAAAAAAAGAAAGAGAAGATTAACTGCTATACTGACTGACACCCCTATAAACGACGGAGTTTCGCACCAACGACACGAGATTTTCACAAAGTCTTGTCTCGTCTCGCCGATACAATGATAAGTCTCGTCTCGCAGTCTCCAGTCTCGTCTCGTCTCGTTTCTCTTACGAGAGTCTCGTAAGATTATCGAAACCTCATCATTTATGTTATTGTGCAATAAGGAATACTTAAATACTTGCTATAATATAAGCGTCGGAGGAGAAAATTACAATTGTTGGAAAATAACATGTATTTGAGAATACTTCAACTGAAGAAAATGAAAACAGAACATTATTTTATAAATAAAATCTGACTCCGGTCCAGGATCTTCTCGTTACCTCGCCGCCGCTTTTTTCGTACATTGTCTTTCTGAATCTTCTGATTGATTAAAATAGGCTTTGTATATATCTGAATCGAAGTATCTTTTAATTCTTGCATGGCCCCATGCAACTTATGCCGCGGATCGAGAATTGAAACTGCTGCATAAATCCAATTAGTTTTACGATAATGCTCTAATATTTCTTCTCTCGCAGCCTGAAAACTAACATTAAGCTGCTTTTCGACAGCGGTTCGATCTATTTTTTGGTCCCATTTAAATATTCACCTGCGAGACTCTCGAGCGAGAAGCGAGACCTAATGCATGAGACTCGAGACGAGACCAACAAAAGTCTCGTCTCATCTGGTCCGAGTATCGTCTCGTCGTGCGAATCACTAGGAACAAGAAAAGACCGGAGCATAAAGAAATCAGTCTAAAACATAGAAAGATAAAAACTGAACAAACAGCTGGTTATGACTGGGATTCTGGAACTAGTAGCGACGACGAAAACGTAGACTGGGGAATATTAACCAAGGAAGTTTTTGGAGAGTTGGAGAGATCTTGGTTATTTGCTCTACATTTGATACTCGTCTAAGGTGTAAAGGCGCTTCATTGCTTTCAGCCAGAAGAGTGGCACTTCGAACTGCTCTGTGTCCAAGTTTATGAACTCAATTGCTAAATTTGGTGTAGTGTACCTATACTTTAACCGCAACAGGAAGCTGAGAATTTTAAGAAAGAAATAAAAAAATAATCTCAAAAAAACTCCTATTAAACGATTAATTTACGTATTAACAACACCAGAGACACATTTTCCATGATGGCTTTTGTGGAGTTATACAAGGTGATGCAAACCGGAGCGATCGGTTCGGTAAGCATAGACAAGGGTCAGTGTGACCCTTAATATTGTCAACTGTAACGTTTACAATGGACTTTTGTTTTGTATAGGTCGGCTTTATTGTAAGCAGTCGTGACAGTATGAACAAAGAACATTTAATATACTGTCGCTTTCGACGGACTTAATACGAAACTTACATTAGAATAATGTGTGTAAATTTGGTTGTACTGAACTAAGAAATATGTAATGGTCTTTGAAAAGCTTGATATATTATGTATAGCTTGGAAATAAGGAGGTTATTTAAGCCCGCTTTACAGTTCGCAATTTTTCATGCAACTAGCAATATTCTTGATCGAACGCATGCGAAGAAAAGGATAATAATTTGACAAGTCTCTTGCCATTTTAAGTTCTTCTCCCAAATCGATCTTTTTCGATTTGTATTGCAGTTTGCATGCAAGTCTGGGGAAAAATTGGTAATTTCTTTGTTACCAACAAGACTGGACTGTTTTCTTTGAAACGCAACATAAATAGGTATACATCAATAATTTGAGTGCAAAGTTAGTTTATCAACTATTGCAACATGAAATGACACACTAACCTAACCTCATAAATAAGCTTTAATTTTTTTGTTTGTATCCACATCTAAAATTGCATATTGCAATAACTGTGAGATGTAAAACGATTGTCAATAGTTGCCAAAGTGTTGCTGCAATACATTGCAAGAAGAATTGCGAACTGTAAAGCGGGCTTTATAAAAGTGGGCAAGAAAAATATTCTTTAATTCAACTCTCCACACTTTCCAAAAATTATTGAATTCAAGAACGCCCTAACTTCCTTTTTTAAATTTTAAATGAAATTTATTTCACCAAATAACCCTTTAATTACTCTAGAATGCATCTCAATCCATTTATTTCCTTTAGAACAATTAGAAAGATCTTTATATGAATAATTTCCCATGGCTTTTGCCGTTGATAATGATTATAACCCTCCCCAACTCCGGCAAAATATATACCTCAAGAGCGACATCAAGGGTCAAATTCACAGCAAAATTGAATTAGATTTATTATAAAGCTATTTAAGATTAGGTAAGTACATTAAAGATAAGTGGATGGCTGACAAAGAAAGCTGAACTTGAAGTACTTGTAACAATTGTAAGCTCGGACCTTCTAAACAAGGTACTTATATGATAAGTGGACTGAGGTTTCACTGTGAGAACTCCACTGGGTCTCACCGCTCATATCTTTTGTTGGAGAAAACAACGCATGTTCGAGATCAAACAAAGAAATTTGGAAAATTCAATGGGATATTTATAAGCGATATAGAGATTTATGTGTGTGATAGCTTTATACTTATATTGATTGCTGAATGGAATTGAGGTTTTCTTTATGAAATATGCACAATATCTCTATTATATCAAAAGCAAATGAGATCAAAAGTTAATATCATTAAATATAAAATGGAACCAGTAGAATTCTTGAAAATATATTAATAATTTTTCTCAGAGCTGGTAAATGAAAAAAATTATTATTGCATACAATTTCTTCGTACCTATTCTAAAATATGTTTTTCAATTTATTTGAATACTTGACACATTTCCTCGGTTCTAGCTCCCCCTTATGGCTATAAACAAACAAAATATTAGTATTCGAGAGACTACGTTTCCCATCTTCTTATTTTTGTATTCAGTTCCATCTCAATTTCTGACCTATCCACCCCCTCGTAACCTAAACTAATCGAAAGAACAACAAATGAAAAAGGCTGATGCCAAAAGGAGAGTTACTGATTCTTTTGTGTCTAAGTTCCTGTTGCGATCAAGCAGGACTAAAAGATAGATGTATAGGGTTTCCAAAAAAGAAAGCAATAATCTAGAAACAAAGTTATTAGATTCAGGACTCTTGGTAGATGATTAAAATAATGAAGTAACGCTGGCAGAGCTTGAAGAAGCCCATAACAAATTTGGAAAAGTGCTCATCTTTCGATATTCATAAATTGAGAAAATAATGTTAATAGAAAAAATCCAATGAAACAAGCACATTGAAGAATTAACGTTTAATCATATTGTTAATAATAAAAAGTCCCTTTTCTAATTATTATCAGTACATACTTCGCACTTTAGCTTTTTTATAGTTGAACGTGGCAATATCGAATGTTTTCGACTGCATTCCTTTCACGGCTTCAGATATACTTGCCAAAGTATAGTGAAGTTTTAGTTGAAAATCTTCCAGCAATTCTAATAATTGTTTTAATACAGCATGAAACTGTTAAGGGTAAGAACTTAGTAACAAGCTCGATGTTATTTACCATCGTGGTTGAGAATGGCTCTTTTTCGTCTTTTATTTTGAATAATAACGAGCTGCTGTGCATAGATTGAGGTTAAACAGAATGACAAGAGGTTCTTTTTGGAAGCAAGGCGAAAGCTAATAAGATAAATTACTGTTTTGAATAATTCTACAAGAACGACACTCGACATTGTCCATGTTTTCCTTTCATAATCTTCCACGTCGAAGTTTTGGATAAAGAGTAGAAAAAAAAGGGTCTGATGCTTTGAAAAAAAAATTATAATTTATCATGAGCGTCTGCAAATCAGCTACAGTTACGACAAAAATATTACATAGGTAAGCAGTTTATTTAACTTGGTGGTTTTTAATTTATTCAATAAATAAAAATATAGGGCCGTACAACTGGGAAAAGTAACAATTTATACTTACACAATCATCCAGTTGCTGTTTGTTTTGATAAAAATAAATTATTCTATATAAATCCCCTTTTTAATCAAAGTTTTTTAGACCTTACGCGCTGGTTATCCTTTTAGCCACAAAAACTTTGAAGCAAATAGAAGAGTGGAGGTTCTAAGTTAATACATGCATTCAGTCATTCATAGTTTCATCAAACTACATCCAATAACGCAATAAAAGAATGTAAAAAAAGACAGCAAGAGGAGCATCTTGGCTTCTACTTAAGTCATAGACTCCTATATATTTTGTAGGTCCTGGTAGAATCATTTAAGTTTTGGAACGTCTCTTGGCTCTACATTTTGCAGGATTCCAATTTTCCTTACTCCTCCTTAACTCATTTCGTTGTATAGTCTTCATCACCCTTCACTCTGGATCTGTTTTGTCCCTAATCTTCCTCAGAATATTTCTCTTTACAACTTTGAGATTTTCGTTTATACATATCAATTTTAGCTATTCTTCTGATAGATTTGCCCCCTATTCCGACACATCTGAGGTTCCTTCCATCAATTAATCCTCCATTATTAGGCACTTTTTCGGAAAAAAACTACAATCTATATAGCAATTAATGCCATTAAAAACAATAAAAATAAACAAAATGCTACTAAGTTAAAAAAAATAACATGAATTCCACAGAATTTGTTACCAAAACTCCATTGTTTGTTATCAGAGTTTAAATAAAAATATTCAAAACCCTTTATTTATTTACTTTATTTTCGCAAGGGTCTTTATACATCAACCCCGCCTCTGAAGATTTACCATGAGCGATGAAACGGATCGTTAGTTTTCATTCTCTAATGTCATTGTGGTCTGTACGAGTCATTAGAGGCGTATTGTAACGATGTGAGAGAAAATCTTGAAGCATTTTGTTAAGGGTTAATGATTAATTATATCCATCGGTATTATAATCATTTTTTTTAATAAATTAGACGAACTTCTATGGCACCCCGAACGTCAAAAATACAAAGGAGGCGCCAATACTCTTTCAATAGATACAATCTAGGCCTTTTGGCGCAAATCGTTTTTTACTTTTGTTTGCTTAATGTTTACCTACTGTTGAGATTCTCAAAACAGTTGGCAAACAGATTATTTGTTATATCTAAAATTATTTCCTAGCAAACATTTTATTTCCATACATAATTCAACACGTTTAATATAACGAATTATTATACAGTGTGGAAACCATTTATGGAATAAAATTCTTTATATCATTATTTTAGAAAATTATAAAAAATGCCGAGACACGTCAACTTTTGAATTGAGTTGTATGTTATGTAAACATAAATTTCAATGTACAGGGTGATTCACGCAAGTATACCGATTCCAACAAACTAAATAATGTATGGTCAATTATGAATTATACAGGGTGAAATTTTAAAATTAATAATTTATTACACTTGAAATATTGGTACTTTTTTAAATTAGCTAAATATGGATTTATGAAAAATCTAAACTAACTAATTATTAGACGTATTTGTATATTAAACAAAACCTGCTACGCCCATGAATTTTATCATAAATATCTAAAAATTGCCTAAAAACGCCAATAAATATACAAAATCGGTAAATAATATGGATTGTTTTAAATCGGTAAATAATGTGGATTGTTTTCTATTCTGTCAGTTGTTGATGTGTTGACAGTTTATACTGAAAAAGTAAAATCTTTGTTAAACACTCTTTCCTTGTCGACATAACAATGAAATATTTAACTGAGACTCACCGAATTGAGATTTTAACCCGTTGACTGCTAACTTAAATTAAACACTTCGGCTATATGCTAAACAGGTATTTTTGTTTATTCAAATAAAAATATTTTTAAATTGCTTTCTATGCTTCTACTTTTTTCTCTTTTTAAAAAAAAAAAACAAAAATCGAGTATACACGTCTTGAACACCAAGTATGTATTTTTCGGCCTTATGCACGGCCTTGCACCACTGTCCGCCATTGAAATTCAAAACTGATACACAATTTTTAACGTTTTTACACTTCTAGCAACGCTCACTTAAATTCAACTACAATCCACCGACGCTCACCTAAAAGATGAAAAATTAAAGCGGACTATGTACAATACACGCCTTGAGCAGTCAACGGGTTAATGATTATCGGGTACGGGGATAATTGCAGAAGTCAAGTTGAAGTGGCAAACTTATTTAATCACAGGTGTCTCGAATTGCCTAATATTTCACAAAGTACTGTGCTTAAAATGCATGCACAATTCAGAGAACTTTGACATGTCAAACCATTGAAAAGAAAACCACACTTCGTTGAAGATGATGTGAAAGTGGATATTTTGTTAAGTGTCGAAGAGAATCCAACTTCAAGTACACGTCAAATTGCCTGTGAAAATAATGTTAGTCATACAACTGTTCTAAGATGTCTTCATAAAGAAAAACTTCATCCCTACAAATTAACTTTTGTGCAGGAGTTAACAGAAGACGATCCAGATCGTAGAGTGAATTTCTGCGAAAGATTGATGGATAAGCTGAACAGAAATGAGATAGCTCTTGGTACCATTCTTTTTTCTGACGAATCAACATTCACATTGAATGGAGAGGTAAACCGACAGAACTGTAGATATTGGTCAGCAGAGAATCCCAATTGGAAACGTGAGACACATACTCAGTACCCTTAAAAGGTGAACGTTTGGGCCGGTATCATAGGCGACCATGTTATTGGTCCTATATTTATAGATGGAAATTTGACAGCTGAAAAATATTTTAATATGCTTAGAAATGAAGTTATTCCTGCGTTGGCAAACTTATATCCCAACGCAATAGATCCTAGCTTACCGAATGAAAAAGTTTGGTTCCAGCAAGACGGGGCAACACCCCATTATGCTTTAATGGTAAGAAATTATTTAGATGAAATCTTCCCCAATAAATGGATTGGACGAAGAGGTTTTCTATTGAGTGGCCAGCTAGATCGCCAGACCTTACGCCGTTAGATTTTTTTCTGTGGGGCTATCTCAAGAACAAAGTATATGCAACACAACCAACTAGCATTGTAGACCTCAAAGACAGGATAACTACAGAAATACGGAATATTTCACCTCAAACTTTAAACAAACTTGAGGAGGAGTTCTATAGGAGACTGTGCTATTGCCAACAACTAGGTGGAGAACATTTTGAGCATTTATTTTAATGTATTAAAATCAAATACATCAAGTATTTTATGTATGTGTTTAATAACTGTTGAAATAAAAATTTCACCCTGTATAATTCATAATTGACTATATATTATTTAGTTTGTTGGAATCGTTTCTCGCTACCCTGCATATCTAGATATAATTTGAATTGTATTGTATCCAAAATCACAAGAATTCGAAACAAAACGTTCTACCTTCAAATATTTTCACCATCGGTTTTCAAAGGCTTAAATATCCCAATGAATTTGAACATGAATTCAATATTTTTGTGTATAATTTTTATAGTATAGTTTGTCTCAAAATATATTGTCTTTACTTTTGACGGCAATCATCTAATACGAACATTTATATTCTTAAAAAAATCTTACCTGAAATAAAACAGTCCTCAACTTAATAGTATTTAATAATCTCTTATTTAGGAGGAAAAAGAAAACATGTTTAAAGAAATGGTCTTCACATATTAAATAAAAAACAAAATATATGGATATTTGTGACTTTCATCCTTTTTAAAATAATTTTAAATGGTCCGCCACTGGTGATATCTTCTGCAGCAGCTATTGGCCGTATGATTCATTGCAATTGGTCCATTAATTTAATGATTGCCGGCAAAAGCGAAGACGGTATACTTTGAGACAAACTATAACGTTTTAAATTTTGTATAATTCTTATATGTTTCGATTTTCTGCAACCCAAAATTCGTCATTGTTGAGTAAAGAATGATTTTTCCACCCTGAAAAATCTGTAATCCAACAAATGTAACCCATTTCGTAGGCACAAGAATCGTGGACTGCTATACGAATAAAATACACAAATGTAGCATTGTGCGGTCTGAATTTACAAAGCAGTTGAAAAGATTTCAATATATCCACTGTGGGTGGCTGTATGTTGCAGATATTTGTGTACAAAATTCGATTGAAAGTCCCCCGATTCAGTATTATGATGAAAATTTACACTTGTGCACTCCAAGGCATATGCTTTTCTGTTATATATGTATATGTATATATATATAGAAAATGTTTTGTGCGATAGCGACAAGTTCTCTTTTCAGCTAAATTTAATTCGTTTTCAGTTGGTGGCTTTTCTTTAGACATCGATTTATTCATATTGTAAGTGTATACCACTTCCACTCAAATCCCTACAATGAGTTTTCATCTTTTAGGATTTTTCTCCTCAGAATCTTATTATCGACCTTTTAGCTCTTTTATGATATTCTCCCAACACGTTTTTGACACTAATTTTCCAATACTCACAAAGCGATATAATTTGAAAATAGATAAAAAATAAATATGAAGATTCACAACAAAATATAAAAAAATGAAAATATGTTTCAACAACTAACTGTGAAGTTGACAATAATTGCTCGAAATAGAGCAAGTGTTTTAAAGACCAGTTGTCCACGAATACTTTACGCTATTTTTTTTTATGTGTGCACTTTGAAATTATAAATACTGGTCTATAACTCCTACAACAACAAGAAATGGAAATCATAGATGGAAATAAGAACTAAATGTCAAATGGTTGAATTCGTGATGTATACCTTGCGTTGTCATGGAAATGAGAAAAACATAAACTAATTTATATTTTGATCTTAGTACATAAAACAGACAGGAAGGAGCATTTACCGAATAAGTTTGCGTCCAAATAGGAGGTTGCAAATGGCGAATAGTCGTTTCCGTTTTGACAGTGGCGTACTGTTTGTATAGGGTATGGGAGTTGTGAAATTTTAAAATTGTAGCTTATTGAAATGTATTAAATATAAAACTATAAGCTGTCCTATGTCCTATACAAACAATATTGTCTAGGAGCCATGAAAATACGAATATAGAATAATACTTCTGATAACACTTTCGTTTAAACTCATTTTCACCAAAAAAACTAAATAAACAAGGCATGTCCTTTTATTCACCGGTAGATCCACCAATCGACCAACTGCGTTTTTATATTCATTGGTGGATTGTAGATTGAAGACATGACGCGTTCATTTATTACTGTTGCATCAACCAAAATTGCAAACCACTCCACCGTTGTATCGAGGTGGTGGATAACTTTGGTGGTTCACAAAATGACAGCTTAACCTAAAAAAACTAACGATTTTTTTAAGCAGTCAAAGGAATGGACGAATTAATAGAAATAAATTTAAAATGTGGTTAGAAGGTATTGACGGCGCTATTAACAGCGTCGGAAATTGAAAAAATTTCAAGTAGAATTATCAGATGAACTGCTAATAACAACAATCAACTTAGAAATAGATTGTGTGGTGTGGTGTGGTAGTGATCAGATGATTTAAATAACAACTGCGTTTTTTCATGTGCCACTGATGACTCCAACATGTCGTTGCAGCGGAGACTGACGTCATTCAATCAATGGTGAATAATAATGATGTAAAAAAACAAGCCTACAATCTACGTCAGTGAATATGTCAACTTCACAAATGAGTCATAATTAGGGTGTTGGAAATGGCGACTTCCGTCGCATTTTCTTATACAGCTAATGAGTGACAAGACTCCTTCCTGCCTGCTTTATGTTCTAAGATTTTGATGGAAGTTCAACCTTATTGAGTTCTGTGAATGTCAATAGTATTAATTTAATTACCATTCCCTAAGATTTGAAAAATCGAAATATTAATATTTCAAACAATACCAACGGCACTTTCCATTTTAATTTATAAAT
>CAJUYG010000026.1:570051-611013 GCA_910591675.1 Galerucella calmariensis | reverse complement strand
CTCTGCCTGAAATACAGAGGTATGTTTGCCTAGTGAGAAAGAGCCTTAAGAGGGGCCTCACAATTTAGACAGCTCAAAACAGTTGGCACCTCTGACTTGCCACAAAACTTGGGTCATTTTGTATGCAACAATTCTGGAGAATGCAGTAATATTAAGAGTTGAAATTTAAACATTATATAACTTGGGGATGAGGTATTTTGGTCAAGTTTTAGATTGTTATGGAAAATATATAAGCCATTAAGTGATGGTGTGTATGGTCATTAGACGTACCGGACCAATAATGTCCAAAACGTCATTTTCGACAGTTTGGTTACCTGGGATGTTTGGGAAGGGACAAATTATCCCATTTTAAAGGATAGAAAATAAGTTTATTGATACAACTAATACAGATACTATTTTCTTTTGTTAAAAATAATCCATTGTTGTCCATCCTATTTTTTAATTTGCGCAACTGCTCTGTATTTCACATTTTGTATAAATATAATATAGAGTGTTATATTTATTAAAATCATATTTTTATTTCTATTGTATTTTATTTGAAATATAGATAATGATAGGTGTTAGTCGTAACAATTCAATTGTCAATGTCACGTATAACATGTTAATGTTATCCGGATGTTTCAAATAAATACACAATCATTTCAATTATGTTGAGATATTATAAATTCATTAATGGTTATTTTCGAAATTTTTATAGGAGCGTGAAACTTGGTCATACTTAATTTGAGTGTTTAGTGTGAAATGAACAAAAAAATTTATACATATAACTGTAGATTATAAATAGATTAGAATTATAATAGGTAAGTGGAGCCATTTTAGATATGAAAAAAATCTATAGGCCACTAAACTTCTCCCTAGTCCTAAATATGAGGTAGAAATACCTCACAGAAAGGACTGACAAGACCCAATTAGACAGAGATTTATGCTATCCTAGAATGTGTCAGAATTAACAAACATAGGACTGACACTCACAGGATGAACATACTAACTGACAGCCCTTGCAGCTTTAAACAGCTGCAGGGCATCATCCAGACTAGTAGAAGAATGCCAGAAAGAACTAAATGAACTAGCAGACCACATTAAAGTAAGATTAGTGTGGGTGCCGGGACATAACGGTATTTCTGAAAATGAACAAGCTGATGAAATCGCGAGAAGAGGTTCAGCAACAGCTGATGTTGGACCAGAACCAGCTCTTGGGACAACAAAGAAGGTAGTCCGAGGGCAAATACAAAAATGAGTACAAAGTCAATTTAGACTTCAGTTGAGGAACACTCCAAGGCAGGTACACAGTAAAACCTTCATAGGTGATACATGTGTAAAACGGGCCGAAGAACTACTGAATATCAGTAGGAAGAAGCTAAGAATTAGAATAGGCTATCTAACGGGTCATACCCCGTTAAAAGATCACCTGCATAAAATAGGGTTATATAACGGGGACCTCAGCTGCAGACTCTGTGGCATGGAGACCGAGACCGTAACCCATATCTTATTTGACTGTGAGGCACTGGACTCTAGGAGACAAACAATCTTTGGAGAAGCCAATGTGCCTTCTGAAATATATGGCACACATCCAATGGACCTATATCGTCTACTCGAAGTTACGGAGATAACTACTGGATGGGTGGACTAAATGTGGGAGTAGAGTACAATAAGCTAATAGGAATCAAAACGGCTTCCAAAACACAAAAAAAAGATTAGAATTGATATTAGCCAAATCAAAAAGCTTATTATTCTAAGAGCTGGGGAAGTGGATGACATCATAGGCTTAAATTCTCACATTGGTTGTACTGACCCAGCTGATGCTGCTCAATCTGCTGCTAAATCCTTGGATGAAACTTACAAGTACTGGGACTGGAAGACATCCAGTATAGTAAAATTCCCATAAAAATTTTAAAAGCCAATCAAAAAAGGCAATAATTGAAATTATCATGGAGTAGAAACATAAAATATCCACAGATTCATATTAACCGGATTAAAATCAATGCACTTCTTGGAAATGATGTTCTATTTTGTTGATTGAAATGAACAGTGTTGAGAAAATGAGTCAGCATTATCGAGGCGCCATGGGATTTTCTCTGCTGTTGAATCCTTTAGAGACGTAATCAGGATAATGCATGCCAACGACAGAGCTGTAAAAAGGATAATTGAAAAGGTTTGTTGGGTCTATGTAAATTTTATGCTCGTGTTTCAACGACAATGTAAATAAACTTGCAAAATATTTGCATATTCGACTATTAAGAAAATAATTATTTATAACATTTTTGTTAAACATAAATATTATTCGCATTTAATGACAAAATATTCAGGGTTATTGATAATAGTACCTATCTTAGGACTAAAAGTAATTGCATTTGAGCTCTCTTATTGAAATTTGGAGAAAAAAACATTGTCTCTTACAAACTTAGTAAAACAAACTAATTGGGTAACTATATATAGGTATTTATTTGTTATTTATAGTGATATTGAATGTACAATTGGAACAATTATTGCCAAAATTCAAAGCACCACTGAAATTATCACTAACAATTTTCTAACAATTCAAAAGATTTTCATTAATGTTAGAACAACTCAAAATATTATCCGTAACTGTTGATGAAACATTCGAGGAAATATCTGAACAGGTACTTGTACCTTCTTTGTCAGGCTGCAATATTTTTCTGGCAGTATTCTCTTTGTTGATAAATGATTCTTCAATATATCCTTCTGCGCTACCGTACTCGATTTTCAACCTCCATGTCTTTTAAGACAAGTGAGGTCACCGCCACCATCTATAAGAAGTGTAACAGATGTTCTTCTTAGCGAATGTCCAGTAGTCCAGTATACTCCTTCCAATTTTCTAACTTCAAAAATTTGGCAATTTCTTGCGGCACGGCACTAATTTTGTGAATACCAACAACCATTCTTTGACACTTCCCATTGTTCGTCACAACGCAAAGCACTTCCTAGAACAACCTTTATCATCAAGTATACATTATCAGGTGCCATATCCAGGAACCGATCCACTTCCTCCTTTGTAAAAACCCTAGACTTTTTAGGTATATATCCATCACATCGCCTTTTCAACAATGCTCGTAATTTTGAATATTTACTAATATCCACATCATTTTTGATATCCAGTGTGGATCGCAACATTGAATACTGTGACCAAAGAGTGGATGGCTTGACGGTCTTCGTTAAATTTGAGAAATACACCATAAGAACACTCTCCGCATAGTTTTGCACATTTTTTTCTTCACACCAATCCATGAATCGCTGATATGCAAGTTCATAAACTTGGCGAGATTTGGGAGGCAAAAGATTTAGATATACTGCTTCGGCACTTTCCAATATATCCGCAGGTATAATTTCATCGTGCTCGGGATTCATTTTGAAGGCAGCGTAAAAACTACTACAAAAATTATATGATTAGTACGTCTACTGACGTCTACTTGTCAATCAATATTTACCAACAATACCAGATATCCATGACTATCGACTTGCTATCGCTGTTATAATTAGTAGGTGTTCAAATTTATTACCAAATTATTAACGATTTTTGAATTAAACTAAATTTATTTTAATTTTGACTTGGTTGAAGAAAAAATAGTATATATCATACGGACTAAAAGTGCCTATTTTTACTCGCAATTTTGCATTCGCTCGGCTGCGTTGCGCTTCGCCTCACAGCTGAAAATATTGCTCGTAAAAATAATTTGCACTTTTAATCCTTATAATATAATATACTATTTTCCACGTATACAAATAAACTTCAAAAGGAAATATCGAATGAGTACTCAACTGAACACAATATATTATGAGCAGTAAATTCATTAGGAAGACGTACATTATTCCGGCATTCATAGAAAGCCCATACGGCTCTAATTCTAAGATCCGCAAATACCGACACCAACAACACCATTTCATTTGCATGATAAATTTTCCTACTCTTCTCCCCCTCTTCCTCTCACTCTCTCTCAGCAAGCAAACTTCAAATGATAATACGATTTTAGCGATGAAAGGTGAAAATAAATTGATTTTGCCTTCCCAGTGACATATTAATGCACATATTAAGATTTGTGACGTGTCGAAACGTCGAGTCAGCTCGGTAGTGGTAAAGATAGAAGGAATTTTTCACGGGTTATTCCTTGGGGCGAATATTCGGGATATAATGGATGAATTGGTGTATAGAGCACACATATATATATATATACACACACACCTCGAAATTACGTCATGACATTAATAGGCGGGATCATATATTTAAGATGGTTGTAGGCAAGCAATCCAAAGAATGGGCTCTATACGCCCGCTCCCTCTTTACGTCTTCGCTGGCACACGCTATAGCATATCATGGAAATTTGATATGAATAATTATCCAGGAAATATCCCTAACAAACCGGCTTTAACCGGTAAATAATCGTGACAAGCGAATTAACGAAAAACGCGTGAAATCTATTTGGTATTTGAGCAATGATCTTTTCTTCTTCCAACATTACATTCCATTCCACTGTTTTTCTAAATCTAACAAGTTCAAAATATAATCAAGTCTTACTAAGGAAGGAAAGGATTGAAGCAATGTTACTTATTGGTAGAAAGAGGATTTCTTCAAGCAGATATTTTTCTGGATGTTTTCTACGCAAAGCATTTTTCTGGTATTTTTATAACGTGAGGCTCAGCCAGATGTTGTTCTATACCAGTTTTAATGCAAAGAAGTCTGTTTTGGTGGGCTATGCAGGTGCCTAAACGTTTTTTGTTCGGGGTTTCACAAGTATTATTGGAACGTTAGTTCTTTACGTTATATTGGTCTGACCGTTACGTTACTTGGAGCGAAAGAGGTCGCGATGCAAAAGATCTGACCGTTACGTTATCCTATTTATGTATGTTAGTCTCCTAAGTTCTGTGCTCTGTTCATAATTTTACATTTTGTTATTATCTCTGTTCACCTCTATCTATTGGCACAAGATACTGCATCATTAACTTGCCGCTGTAATTTCTACATTTTGTTATTATTTATTGCAAAGTAATGCTACGAATTTTACTGCATATTCGAAAGCATCTGAGGAGGACTTCAAAGTATTAGAAGAATTTGTTAACTCAGATCTAACCTCGTCAAATATTGCAGAAAATTACCATCAATTTTGTTAATTTTGATACAATTAAGCATTTTGTTTATACCTACCTACTTATATCAAGATTAAATTGAATATATTGAATAACTAAAATTACATTTGTCTTAATATACCTAATTAAGTTTAAAAGGATAAAAACTATTTCCTGAATAGAGATACAGAACGCATAATGCACAAATTAGGATCTTATAAGGAGCAAAATTTGATCGATGTCTTTGAACAACCCTCGTAGCGAGGAAGTAGCATGCGCAGATGACGGAATATGCTTCTGGAAGGGGTGTCCATCCCACATTCGAGTTTGCGCACTAAAAAGTGCTTGAGACGATTCACAAATGCCAGATGGAACAAACCTTAAGTTGTTCCGCTAGCCGTGACATTCTGGTTAGTGTAAGGGTTTTGAAAAGACAATTCTAATTAAGAAATGTCAGTTTTTACGCAAAACATGCTCGTTTATAATCCCAATAGACACCGTAGATTTTCCTTCATTGTGGAAATGTAGTATTCAAAGGAAAATTGAAATAAAAAAACGGATACATTTCGTAGCTTTTATGTAAGAATAATTTTCTATTAAAAGTAAAGAGACAAAAATAGAATCGCTGAATGCACCAGCTACATTCTTTTCAGAAAATAGCAGCCACAGTTCTTTCTTAGAATGAATCTCGAGAGAACGCGTTCGCTAACAACAATGCACCTTTTTCTATTTGAAAAAGCTCGTTGTTGTATGACTTTTACGTTTCTTCCTATAGCTTGAAAGAACAAAGCTCATTCTGGAAGCTTTTACGTTATTCAGTTCCGATACTGACGACAATAATAATGGTCGTCGTTTTATATTATGGTCGTATTGAAATCTTTTGTTCGACTTTATTTTCAGCAGAACTTCTCATTTTCAAATGGTTTTCAACTCTTTTTCTCGATGTTTTTTTGATATTGGTATTTCACACATTATCATATAAATGTATTACCATTGGCGTACCCAGTGGGTTGCTGGAATTCATTACAATTCTTGAAATTACTTTTTAAATAATAAATCTTTATGGTTATGTTGATCATGCTCTTTTTTCAAAGGAGCCGTTCCTTCGCCGGCACCACCTCAGCCTCCTGGGCTTATTGTGGATACTCCTAGAGTTCTGACTACAGCCTATTCAGCCAATCCGTTCCCTGTATCAGCTCATACATGTTCTTTTCTGGTTGGTTGTAGAAGTCTTCTGGAGTTATTTGGGGTCTACCATACAGTCTCTGCCTCCTGTGGTCCAGCGGCTCACAGTTGCATAGTATATGCAGATTTGTTTCGGTAACCTTTTTGCATCTTCTGCATGTAAGGTCTCCGTTGTAGAGCCCTATTTTGCTCAGGTGCTCCTTTGTGGGAAAGTAGCTCCGTTATGGTGCGTAGTTTGTTCCTGCTCATTGAGAGCAGTTCTTTTGCTACTTTTTCTGATGGTTTTTTGCATTCCTTCCCATGTATTTGCCTGGTCGTGTTCTTCCAGTATTTATTGTGTTGTTCTTTCAACCACCCTTTTAACCATGACCTCGTTAAGCATCAGGGGATGCCCACAGCTGGTTCGGGTCGGTTCATCGGAGTTGACAATCCTGCTCTTGCGAGCTCGTCAGCTTTTTCATTGCCAGCGATTTCTTTGTGACCTGAGACCCACTCCAGTGTTACACTGTTCCGAGTCGTCAGTCTTCGCCGCATTCCCATACCAACCGAGATGTTACCCTAGAGCTGGTCATGCCCTTAAATTGCCAGCAGAAAAAAAGAAGGATTTGCTTACAAATCCCTGGGTTTCACCATCGAGTTACGATTTTGTTTTTGATGCCAGCAATTTGAAAAGAGCTCTTTGGTTGGTCGTTTGAATGGTGCTCTATGTATGCACTGGTTTTGGTTTCATTCACCTTTTTGTGATCAACAGTCATGGTTTGCCCCCTAGTTTTGATCCTTGGTACGTCCTTGTGTATCACCACTTCATGAGAAAAAATAAATGTAATTATAAACGGTTAAAAGATAAATAATTTTATTCTTTTATTTCACAAAACATCAAAAACTACTCGAAAGTTAATCATAGACTTCGAATTGCCATGTCAAAAGTGTACAATGTTCCATGAATGACGTTTAATTTCACATATCGGCGTATCGAGAATAAGAGATACCCTCTTGATTAAAATCCGGATCTCTTGATAACAACAAACCCCCGCGCGTCCGTACCCTTCACTATCTCTTCTTCGGTCCATCTAATCAAGTATGTTCATTGTCAATAGATGGTGTATTTTGTGATTGATTGAATTGAAAATTGCTTTGCTTTTTAGACTTTTTCATTGAATTTGTTAAGGATGAATTTATTTGCCTTCAAGTCGCTAACATAATATTGAGATTGATTAATTAAAAAGAAGAACGTAAAGTCAAGAGCAGAAAAATTATGACACATATACCTGACAAGGTGTAAGTTTTGGGCTCTAAACATATTTTTTAGAAAAAGCCCGGTGCAGAGTGTTGAAATATAACTTTGGAGCCATATCATTTATATACGATATTTTTGCTTATCCCTCGCAACACTAACCACATGCTGCACATAAACAATAGTTTATTTCATGCGTCTGAAATACTAAAACTTTCCAATCAATTGAAACTATTGTATTCAAATTTTCGATTTTACAATTTTCGTTTGAACTGAATTACCATCAACAATGTTAACATGCCCACAGCAGGTTGATACATACACCACTATGACCGAACTGCATTCTGTTTAAAATTGACTTTCCAGCCTTTATATCCCAAATTGATTGACATTTCCATTTGAAGACTTCCTTTTTCGTTCTTGTTTTAACATTCTGCAAGAATGTAATTTAACAGTTCCATCAAAACGCTACTGCATATATGCCCTTGTGCAAGGTTTTTGTTTTCTTTGTAATGCAGCTGGGAATTAAATTGGAAATTCTCCATCATTTCGGTTGCTTTTCAATGAGAGGCTTGACTTTCATGTCATTCCATAATAAATTCAATTAAATCCCTTTAAACTGGGTTTTAGATATGCTGTGACAGTTGAATATGAATACTATATTGGTGAACTTCTATTATTTTTTATGATTTAACACTTTGTCTGAAATTAAAATATTATATTTTTCGAACTAATGGCAGATCTTATCGCTACCTGGAATAGGAGTGTTCGGGCCAGGAACCAAACACTCTGAAAGCTTGGGAAGAATCCCAAGTATTTTTCAAGCGGTAATCCACGCAATAAGAAAGTGCGCCCAGTTCAATATTGATAAAAGATACAGGAGACAAAGGATTATCATAATGTCGGATAGTCAAGCAGCCATTAAAGCTCTGAGCTCTTGTGTGATCAGTTCCAAAATGGTGTGGAAATACCAAGACAAACTCAATGAACTAGGCAAGGAAAAAAAAAGTCACCTTACCATGGATTCCAGGACACACTGGAATAGAAGGGAATGAAATAGCAGATGTACTAGCAGAGAGGGAGCCTAAAAAACCTTTCTGGGGGCCTGAAACCTTTTGCGGAATCAGCCCCAATGTAATATTGGAAGAAATAGGTAAAGCCGAGAAAAAGAGAAGATCTGATCATTGGAAAGATCTAGTAGGGCTTTTACAATCAAAGACTCTTCTGGGTGACTACAACCTGTTGAGTCATATTTCTCTTAGAAGCTCCATCTGTCTTTCAACTGATAGTGTCTTTGTGATGCCTTTTGGCCAAATATAATAATACAATATAAATATTTAGAATAAGAATTTCCTTGATCTGATTTCAACAAAACGTTCGAACATTTCATTATTATATAAATATAAATAAAGAAGGTTACTGTCATGTTCAAGAGTGGTGCAAGACAACAACAATTATATGTTCATTTGTTTCGCTCGAGCTTTCACACTTATAATCTACGGAAGTATCCATCGACACATCCATTACATCTATAAGTTGGGGTCTCTGAATTACAGGTATTTTTCCAAAATGTTACGGCGGTGTTTGTATATCTCTGACGCTTCCACATTGTACAAATATTAACCAAAAATATATATAAGGAAATATCTTCAGAAACTACTCGATATGACTACGCCAAGTTATACAGAAAACTCGATTTTCTTGAACGAGGGTTTGTCGAAGAAACAACAAACAAACACATGCAAAATAACATCTGAATAGAAATTTGAGCTTATGGATATACCCTACCGTTATATAACAAAGATCTTTTAGGGGATGAAAGTCCCCGATATTTGACGCCTTCTGCAGTTTAATCGAAGACTTAACCCTTGTATGTGAGGGTGGAGCTGAATGAACGGTATTATACAAAAAAGATAAAACATTAAAAAAACAACAATACTCCACATCCACTTTTAATTTTTTATTATTCCTTTATTTTCAATGCCGAGGGGTATTATTACGGCGCTGATTGAAAGGAAAGAAAAGGAAATTAAAAACGCTCTTGATAAATATAATTATCAGTTATAATATCACAGCGAATCAAATTACGTTTCATCACTCGTAAAACAATCGATTATTGCTCGAGTGTTTGTCACTATTATACAATATGATGATATGATAATGAATAATTTACTTTGTATTAATATTGAACGTACATTTATTGTAAGTAATTTGTGGAACATTCTTATTTGTCGATGAGCACATGAGCTAGGTTCAGTGTGATTATTTCGTTTGTCTGCTTCTCAGAGATAACTGTCTAGTTACAGGAATGGGTCTCTTGTTTATAGAAAAATCATCCCCCTCAGCTACGTTTTTTGTAACGTATATATTTTTTTCGGGAAGGCAGACTCTCTTGCAAGGGAGGGAGCTGCACGTGTTTCTATCGAACCAGAACCTACAAATAATTAGTTTCAATAAAAAAAAACGTGTATATTTGTCAAAAAATTTTATTATCCAATAATAAACTTGCTTTAAACATAAAAAGTATTCTTAGAAATTAAATGAGTTAAATACAAATTGATTCTTTTTAAAGAAAAGGTTAAGTGAGAACCTGCATGAGAACTTTTAATAAAGAGTATTTCCACCTCTAGAATTTATGCAAGCTTGAAGTCGCCTGGCCATGCTGTTTACCAAATTATTGATATTCTGTTGAGGAATATTTCGCCATTTTTCTGTGGCTGCATGAACAAACTCTTGTACACTGTGGATTTCTGTGTGCTACCACTGCCCTGGCAAGCATGTTCTATGGGATTCATGTAAGGAGATAGGGCAGGCCAGTTCAAACGATTGATCCTTTCAGTTTCAAGATACTCATTTACAGCTCTGGTCCGATGAGGTCGGGCATTATCGTCCATAAAAACGAAGGAATTGCCAACAGCTGCGCGCCATAGTCTCACGTGAGGTTGTAGAATCTCTCTGAGATACCTATCACCAGTCATCGTTCCCTCCACATGAATTAATTCTGTGCGATCATTTAACATGATACCAGCCCAAAACATAGCACTTCCTCCTCTGAAGGGCGGCACGGGGCGAGCATGTGGATCCTGCCACACACGTATTCGATGGCTATCTTGTATCAAACAAATCCTTGTCTCGTCGGAAAAAAATACCGAATTCCAAAATTCTTCAGGCAAGGCCGCGTGTTCTTGAGCCCACTGTAGTCGGTGAACTCTGTGCTCAGGTTGTAGTCTGGGCACTCTTATTGGTCGGCGACACCTCAAACCTGTCGCAAGTATTCGTCTTCGTAATGTCGAGATCGATACTTGAACTCCCAACGCATGTCTCATATCTCTTTGGAGTGCTGGTATTGCCATGGTCGGGTTTCTTCGGATAGTTAAGTGGATATAGCGGTTCTGCCGCTGATTAGTAACACGCCTTCTACCGCTTCTAGGTCTATCACGAAGAGAATTGGTCTGGAGATACCGGTTCCATACATGAGACACATCACTTTGCCAAACGCCAACTCTGTTTGCCAAGAACCTTTGAGAATGACCTTCTCCAACTAAAGCCACTATTCTTGCACGGCCAATCTCACTTACGACTTGACGATTCATGTTTGCACTTAAAATCGTAAAAATCTAATGCCTTGAATGTTAAAATGATCGCACTAAAAATGTTATCTTACAGAAAAAACTGTAAACATCTGTATATTGCAAAAAATATGGCACATATTGAAATGGTAAGCATTGATAAACAAGTCAACAAAAAATTGTTAGCGCAAAAAATTCCTTCGCATCCGAAGAAGGTGATGCAAAACTTTTGAATCTATCTGTATAACCTCAAATCTACAAATCTATCAACCAATTACCATTCGACACATTTTCTAACACCATTTCCATTCTTGATCACTATTACCTACAAACGTGTATCTGACACAACATTCAACAATACCCAGATACATTTTGAATAAGAGAAACCGAACAACCCCTACCCGTGCCCTATAACCAACCACCCGACGCCCTGCACTCTACGTTTTTAGACCGTTATCGGCATATTCTCGGCATATTCTTTTTAAAATCTGTCAAATGCACGCCACCGGCCCATTGTCGAAGTGTCTCGACGAAGACGCCATTGTGGACGTTAGAATGGTTTTCATTATGTAAGTTGGCGTTGAAGAAGGTGGAGAAATAATGCAGATATTGGTAATGGATTTTCGACGACGCTTTCCACTTTTGTTGATTTTTAAATGCAATAAGGAGACGAACTTCCGTTGTCCTCGGAGAGAGCAAAAAAAATGGATGATGGGAAATGAGTGAAATGAATCGGGAATGGATTATCTTTTGCGAAAAAGGATAAAAATTGAGGGTGGTGGATTTGAAATTGAATTATAGTGTCATCCATTGATATAGAATATTCCTAGATATTGTGGTACCTACTTTTCCCACACTTATGCGTTACAGTTGCTTGAAGATAAACATTTTTCTATAAAAATTTGTAAATATACCAGCATGGATCTCTGAAAAAAGTAAAGAGGAACTCCCAGGCTACATTTTTTATCGTCAGATAAGAGCATGGGAAAATATAGGTGCCAAGTTCCAGAATGATTTATATTGATATTGAATTGAACAATAGTGTTATAAAATTTTTGAATGTACCAAAATCGGGTATCAATTCTCAACAAAAACAACAACAAAAAGTACCACCTTAAAAAGATGCATATGAGAGTTTTTTGTTTCCCCTTATTGAATAATTGGTTGTACGCCTCTGGTTTGTCTACGGAAGTCGTCCATATTGAGAAGCCACTTTGGTCGATGATTCTTTATACTGTTATGTTCTCTCCTCTCTCTTTCACCTCGTTGATAATATCAGTCAATAATCGAAGTGAGGGAGAAGAACACACTTGCCAGGCTGCAGTGCTCCCGGCATCTGAACGGCTCCCAAAATGGAAAAAAAAAAAAAAAAAACACACTTGCCAATAGCAAATCAGGTTGCTGCATAGAATCGGACTGCTTCAACAATTTGTTCGGACTACGTGGTATTATTTCTACGACCGTGCGTTTTAACCCACTTTCCCGCACGCATTTTAGTTTTGTTATGCAAATTTTTACCTTATTAGATAGTTTTTTACTTCGGAAGTTATAACTATTGTTACAGCAGGTAAATAAATATTTACGAAATAGTCCATCAAATAGAATCTACATCTTTTCTAGCTTTTTGTTGCATTTTTAATTCTTTTAAAATATAAAATGATGAAGATATTTTGATATAACCCTGTACATTCTTTAAAATAGTGTCACAAAACAACTATCAAACCACCCGGGTTTGATATAGGAGAAATATATCAAATAAAATTCTTCATCTACAAATGACTTGAAACCGTTGCCGTCACCTTCATCGTCCTCTTTATGTGACCTGCAACCGATGCCATCCTCATCAACGTCATCTACTTACCAGTTAACACCAAATAACTCCACTGGACCGGCAATTTTAAGTAATTTACAGAATGCAACAAATTGTGTTTTTAATATTAATATTTATAATAATTAATAGTTTTCGGTTAAAGTTTTGTATATGTATGTTGAAATGAAATAACTTTTGGAAAATGGGTTGGTATACTTTTTTGTATATACAGTCGTAGAAAAAAGAATGTTCCTAACTCATGCGTAAAGTGTCTTGACCGCTTGCCCGAACTCTGCTCCGCGTCGTTCAGATCAACTGCAGTCGCGTGCGGGAAAGTATCACTTTCCGCACTTGTTAGGAAAATAACTATTTCGCAGGTCGTTGTCGGGTTGAGGTTTCCGAATAAATGAGACAAAGTTATCAGTATTGTGGGTAATTTATTTGGTTTGTGCAGCGAAGGAAGCAAAAGTATTTTTAAAACCATTCGAAATGCTGTCATATGCAATTGTTAAAGTAATTAAAAAATCGTCGAGTATTCAGTAAATAATCAACGACGTTCAATATTTGCAAATTTAATTTACACATAGTGATTAATAGAAGGGAAGAAAGTGGTAAACAGTTGAAGACCCGTCTCAAGAGAGTTTCGCTAATCCTGATGAAAGCTCTATTATTGTCAAATCTAATGGGGGACAGGGGTGTTTGAGTAGTTCAGTGTCGTGCGTTTCAAACAAAATTCTTGTGAATTTTATAAACGTCCCTCACTATATTTTTTTGTTGGTATATTGGATATTTTTATGAGGCTCTCCTGATCGTTTAGATAAAGAAAAAGGAGTGTCAGTACATTGACCTCGACTCTATACACTTTTCATTTTAAAATCCGAGCTGTTATTCGAGTGCGCTAAACTAGTAAATCTTCAGAACTAAATAAATTACAAAGACATAGTTGTCGAGTTCCCGAACGACTATTTTCGAAACTAATGAATAAAAACATAAAACAGTCCCAATTTTCCGACTCGCTTTGAAAAGTTTCCACAAAAACGATCTTTCTTAAACGTCCCCCATTATCATTAATTTCATGAAGATATTAATCAGTTATTCAAGTTTGTCGCTACACAATAGGACAAAATGTCATAAATAATGTGAATAAAGAGCAATATAAGAAAGAACAGAGAGCATTACAAGCGAAAAGTTTTAGATGATGCGGGGTAGGATACAAAGACCCTAAAAAGGAACATGTTCTTGTGTCGTGCCAACAAATATCATTTATAACACGAATTGGATACGAAATGGCAAACAAGAATATCAATAATAATTCTTCTTTAAAAAAAAAGATTTTACACTGGGAAAAGTTATTGTTACATCATCGGTAGGTATTAAATACATAGCAAAGAGTGCACTTCTTTTATTTTTGTTTTAATTAACCACATTTTTGGTTTATTCCGTTTCTTTTCCACATACAGTCACTTGTCAATGTCATTATTCCTGTTCCGTTATAAAGTGAGTAAAATGTACATGCCTCAACCTTATCTGTATCTGTAGACTAGGAAGGGTGAGTGTATAGGCTCACAGCACTTGAGCCACTTGTGACCCATTGTACATCCTTCCGAGGAGTTGTCCTCCTAGATCATCTTCCATCCTGTCCTTCCCAGGAAGGTGGACAGGTCAGTAGGAGACATCTCCTTTATATGGGCAGGTATAGGCCAAGACTCACCGAACACACACTCTCTTATTGACGATAACTCCGGACATTCGCATAAGACATGCCTGACAGTATCATCTTCCTGTTCACACATCCTGCATAGAGGTGAGTCCACGAGCCCCATAGTATGGAGGTTTTTCCTTAGTTCACAGTGGCCAGCCAGAAATCCTACTGTTGAACGTAGGTTTTTCCTGGCCATCGCCAAATATTTCTTCGACGCCAGCTTCCCAAAGTCGCCCAGGGTGATCCTGGCAAGACTGCATTCTCTGGTTCCATCCCATCTATTAAGGGATTCAGAATGGGTGTAACGTTTGGCTATAGTTCTGCAATTATCGAAGTCGTCAGGCCGTAGGAACAGTGAGGCATAATATGTAAGAGTAATTCTTTCTTGTGACCTAATCTACTTTTCTACCTCATACCTACTTTCGAAACGTGCCACTAGATCGCATTATAATCGATTCACCGCAATATGAATGTGTGTAAAACCATCAATTATTATTTGTCCTTATTTTTTTGGAGACTATATTACAGGGGAACGTTGTGTGCTGCTGGTAGCTTCCCATCAATGTAAATAATTGACGATTAAGGTGAATTTTAATAACTTTCCCATTCACCGAAACCAATAGCGATGACTACTTTCCAAAATCAGCAAAAAGGTGAAGCTACTCCATAAAATTGAACTCCAGTCACTACTTTTGAGTTCGTATTATTTTTTCTTAGTATATAAATCTCGACAATAGAAAGTTTCACATCTAGACAACAAGTTATGATTAATGGTGGCATATAACCTCACAACAAATGGCTAATGTTTCCGGTAAGTCAGGAAGTTTTCTAAATGGCCACCGAAGCGATTCTACTGCCACCCTTTTCCGGTGGCTATTAGCCGTATTATGAAAGGGCGGGCCCTAAAGCAGTTTATTTGTTACGGTCAGATATTTTTATTTTGGATAAACCATTGGTATTAATAAACCGTATGATTCATTTTCTTGTGGCATTGCAATTAGTTCTGGTCAGATTATTTCCTACGGAACGTCGCTATGGATAATGATGCTGGATATGGACCATATTTTCTTACAGAATGGTTGTAAGAAGAAGAAAAGGTTGGAAATTAGTTTATCACGACAATACCTGCTAAATTTTACCACCTTGATGCTGTAGTCTATTTTTTATTGGACCAAATTGAACAGAAGTTTAATTTTGGGTAATGATTCAATTATCAAATACATTTTTAAAACTCCCAAATGTAATAAATGTTTTCTATAATCGTTAACCGTGACATGTACTTTTCTATTTAACCGCAACACAAACAGTAAACCTACAAAAACAGTTTCTCTCTGTTCGATTCGAATGGTTCGGCCATTCCTTGATTGACTATTGAAATATAATCAACATAACAGATGCTTCCAATGACTGATGATTTTTATCAATTCAACTAATGCTCTTAAGATGGCGGGTAAGGCGGAGTCTTCAGTTTATCTTGGCAGATAGATTGAAATTGTTTTGATTAGAATGGACTTGTGATCTCGACCGCTTAGATATCAAAAGAACGGATTGTATAAACATTGTTCGGCTTTGGGAAAATTAAATTAATTTTGATGACAATACAATACTTGAAGAAAAAATGGGTGAGGATTTGATAAAAGCTTTGAAAAATTGATCGGGATTACAATTACACACATAGTGTATATTTCATAGTTTTATATAATAACTCCCAAATATCTAGATTAATCTTATTTGGAAAAGAATGCTTGACAAAGAGGAATCTGACTCCAAGGGGAAGATTATTATACTTTTTGAAGGATATAGGGATGTAGGAAGGACAAGAAAATGCTAGAAAAGAGCTTTGAACAAATGCTATATAAAAAAACTGTCTTAACTTTGAGAAAAAAATGGAATAGTGGAATTCCATTCAACAACTAACTCAACCTTAACAATTTGGCAGTAAATTGAGATTATTATACAAGAAAATTGCAAACCACCACTTTTCAACCAATAAGTTGGCTTAATTTTGAAAGTTCAAATCAGATATGTCGTTCTTTCCACGATGTAAGAAACTGGACTTGACTTGACATGTATGTATGTATGTATTTTGGGGTGACCTAAAAGATCTATTGTGCTCCCTCACTTCCATTTAGTTTCTGAAGAGAGTCTCAGAAACCAGTAGTTCCTTTAGTCCTATTTCCCGGAGGAATTTTAGGATGTCTGCAGGCTTCAAGTTAGGTGAATGTTCCTCTTCTATCCAGTAATCTCCCAGGTACTGTGCCCTAGGATTCTGAAGTGCTGTGCAGTTGGAAAGTATGTGGATGGAGGTTTCTTCTTCCATGCCACAAAATCTACATTCTTCTTCCTCCACTATTTTGAGCATTTTCAGTTGCCCATTCAGGGGACAATGTCCCGTTAGGATCCCTGTTAAAACTCTTAGCGTAGTTTTACTTTGACTTATGCATTCATTTGATCTCAACAGGTTGTAGTCACCCAGAAGAGTCTTTGATTGTATAAACCCTACTAGATCTTTTTAATGGTCAGATCTTCTCTTTTTCTCGGCTTTACCTATTTCTTGCAATATTACATTGGGGCTTATTCCGCAAAAGGGTTCAGCTCCCCAGAAAGGTATTTCAGTCCCCCTCTCTGCTAGTTCATCTGCTATTTCATTTCCTTCTATTCCAGTGTGTCCTGAAATTCATTGTAAGGTGACTATATTGTTCTCGCCTAATTCATTGAGTTTGTCTAGGTATTCCCACACCATTTTGGAATTGATCACATAAAAGCTCAGTGCTTTAATGGCTGCTTGACTATCCGACATTATGATAATCCTTTGTCTTCTGTATCTTTTATCAATATTAAACTGGGCGCACTTTCTTATGGCGTGGATTTCCGCTTGAAAGCTACTTGGGCTTTTTCTCAAGCTTCCAGAGTGTTTGATTCCTGGCCCGAACACTCCTATCCTAGTTCCTTCTATTACTTTTGAGCCATCTGTGTACCATTGAATGGCATTCTTTCCAAGTCTGATCCCATTCCTTCTTGTTGCTTAATTCCGTTAGGAATTTTTTTGAAAAGTTATACTTTTCCATTATACCGTCTGACTTGAATTAGGCTTGAGATGCAATAAAACCATAAAATTGTGCAGTTGCAATAATATGAAGTATTTTTAATAAGAATAACCGAAAAATCTCATAGAGTTTCCAGGTAATAATTTATTATTCGCCAACAAAATAAATACGACCCTGTCTAATACTTTTATGGCTTCATTGAATGTCATTATTTCATCTCTTAGGTCAAGTCAAATTCTCAGATTGAGGTGTGAAGTTTTCTTACCGGATACCACGCAAGCTCAAATTATGTCTGTCAATTCTCGACATATTTGAAGTATTCTCACCTATTCATTGAAACTCCATTTCGCTTTTGCACCCTTTCTCTCTCAATTTCTTATTTGTTGTCGTTAAAAATCACGCTCAAGAAAATTAAACCTAAATATACACCGCATAATTAAAAAAAATCTATTATGTACGACACAGTACGGGCATAATCCAATCTTGCTCTATTCATACATTTTTTTTTCACACCGACTAATTGCTTTGAAAAATAAAAAATAAAAGCGTAATAAGTAATGAACAGCGTTAATAATTAGCAGCATAAGAATGAAAATACCAGGATAAGGATGAAAATATTCCAGAACGACTGACTTGAACCATCGGTGAAAAGAATGGCATGAAAAAAGCTTTAATTAAAAGAAAGGCTTATTTAGACATCTTGATTAAGGGAGAGAGTCAAATGCAGATCTTTTTTCATGGAAACTGCTGAGTTTTTTTATATACAAAATTTAAATTAAATTATCTTGAACAAATCAACTCTATCTAGTCCTATTATGGTTATTTCTGTGATAAGATTATACCTTGTTTTTAAAGTAGAAGGAGCATTTTGAGAAACCTCACTTGCACCACGTTACTAGATTAGTTACTAAAGGGCATGGGCGCCGGAAGGGGAGGGGGGGCAAAGCAGGGCACTTGTCCCCCCCTGGAAAATTGAATATCCGATTTTGATTATTTACCAGAACAAAATACTATATTTTCCCCAAACATCAAGAAATCTCTAAACATTTTCGTAGCTCTACCTCCTACCACAACAACAATTGAACGATCTTTTAGTACCCTTCGTCGTGTAAAAACTTGGCTAAGATCAACAATGTGCGAAGAAAAGTACATGTACATACAAATGCATTTTTTATAAAAGGGCATATACATATTTTCAACATTATAGTTGAGTTTCAGTTCAAGTCAACCATATATGTATTTTTGAGAATAAAAATTTAAAAGTTGTAATCTACCTTTACTTGCCCCCCCTATATTCGACCCTTCCGACGCCCATGCTAAAGGTTGTGTTCCGAAAACGTAGTCAACAGTCTTGTTCCAAATAGACTTTTCGACTTCTCGCCATTTGCAACCTCCTATTTGGACGCAAACTTATTTGGTAAATGCTCCTTCCTGTCTGTTTTATGTTCTAAGCACAAAACTGACAAATAATATCGTTGTCAGTTGTTGTATCGAAAAAGCTGTGTGAAAAGGGCGGCAATTTAACCAATCACTAGGCTGCAGAATTGCCAACTTAAGTTCGAATCGCTCCACTTTCGCTACGCCATGTTTTTGATGTCATCTGTCAACATTGTACATAAATCTGACAGATAGATTAGTTTTAATACGCATTCCATAGAAAACTGTATTTGTTGTTGGGTGAATATGGGGAAACAAGAATTTCGAGTGTCCCATGGAATGTTTTGTGAGTGTTTTTCTTTTTTTAAAAGTAACTTTTTTATTGAAAAGGTACTTTTCCATCGAACCTTCCTCGTAAATGTCTTGAAATCAAATAGGCGGTGATTACGAATACTTTGTCAGTATAAAGTAACGTAAATTTTCAATATATACACGTATATTGGAGTAGTGCCATTTCCTGCATGAGCTTGTCATTTTCCCACATTGTTATAGATAGATGGAGCTGTAAACAATGCTTACAATTGCACGTGTGGCCTTATTGTCCGACATTGTGTCTATTGGGCCGACACAGTTCTACTATTGATGTAGTCAGGCTATAACAACTATAGATTAACATTCAGTAAACGATACACCCATTACCAATGTAAATTGATTGTTATTTGGTATTGTACAATGTTCAATCCGCTATTATCTTCCATGATATCCATTTAAATTGAAGCATTTCGCGTATGTTACCGATTCGCCGATAGCCGACACCATTTGTTTATATCTACACTGTTAAAAAATATTGTTATTTATTCGGTTATTGTCTTCTACGAACTTTAAAGTTATAACAGTAGCTGTATTCTTTTTACCACGTTTAACTGAGTCACTCAGTTAGTCTCAGTAAATTAGGAAAAAGTATATGTTTCAATATGGCTCGAGTTGAGTGCAAAGTGAGACTAACTAAGAAATTTTCTTCCCCCCTCCCCTTACCCCAATTGAGCTAGCTTTTCATAGAACTTAGATCTTACTTCATCTCAGCTCACTTTGTCTTAATTATTCTTACAAGTGAGACAGTCGACTGGTAAAAAGAATACAGCTAATGTAACTTGAATGAAATCGTCTATGTTTTCACTGAAAATGAAGGTTGGCATCTGTAAAACAATATCAAATGTCAAAATTAACTGTCATGTTCAGCAGTGTTGGGTAATTGTGTATGTAAGAAAGGGATTAATTGAAATTACAGAAAACATGTCATAAAAATAGGAATTATATTGATTCAATTACAATCTCATTGAAAAAGGAATTATCAACTACTTTTATAATTTCCAAGGATTCCTGAAAGTTAAAGAACAGATCACAGAGTCAGCGTGGTTCAAACAGAACTGGCTAGTATCTCAATTGCCGCGAAAGAACTAACCCGAAAAGGAATTTCTGGCAAAAACATAACAATCTGCACTGATAGTAGACAAGTCCTATTAGCCTTGAACAGACAACGTGTTATATCGGGGCTAGTACTAGAGTGCCACCAAGATTTAGCTAACGCCTCGGCAGATAACAATATTATCCAGAGGTGGGTTGAAGGGCACGACAGGAGTAAAGGTAATCGCATTGCCGATCCTTTTACCAGGGAAGCGGCAGGAGTGAACATTTTAGGACCCAGTGACACCTACGACCTAACGACTTCGACAACTGCGAAACTAGCCAAACGTTACAGCCATGCTCAATCCCTCAAGAGATGGGATGGAATAAAAGGATGCAGTCTTGCTAGGATAACCCTGGGCGACCCTGGGAAACTGGCGCCAAAGAAATATTTGGCGATGACCAGGAAAAACCTACGTTTAACAGTAGGATTTCTGACTGGCCACTGTCAACTAAGGAAACACCTCCATACTATGGGGCTAGTGGACACACCTCTATGCAGGATGTGTGAACAGGAAGATGAAACTGTCAGGCATGTCTTATGCGAGTATCCGTAGTTATCGTCGATAAGAGAGTGTGTGTTCGGTGAGTCTTGGCCTACACCTGCCGATGTAAAGGAGATGTCTCCTAGTGACCTGTCCGCCTTCCGGAGAAGGACAGGATGGAGGACAACTCCTCGGGATTATGTGCAATTGGTCACATGTGGCCTAAGTGCTGTGAGCCTACACTCATCCTTCCTACCTCCACATCAGATACAGAAGATATCTTATGGAAGGGATGTATGGAAGAGTTAGGTTAGGACTACTTTTCAACTAGAAATTAGCTCTACTTCTGTTGTTTACTTAATTTGATCTTGAAATTGCAGCATCATTGGGCATTTCAAAGACTACAATTCTAAAATTTGATCCATGCTAGATACCGCATTTGTTGACGAAAGAACAGAAAGCAATTAGAGTCAATTGATGTCAAAAAACTCTAAGCCGGATTAACACAGGAAGCACAAGAATTATTCACAGTAATCCGTTATCCGTTTTCGACGTATTTTGTAAAAAATGAGCTGAGTGATCAAAGATTCCAGCTCTTAGAAGAAGCAATCAATAACTCAAATTTGAATGTAGCTACAAACAAGCAATTGGAACACATATTTTATAAAAAAATATTATTTTTGAAAATATATTACTGTGGACAGTGACTGTGATAGTCGCTGCTGTAGATGAGTTGATTAAATCCTTTCACCAGGACTTGATCGTCGGCAAAAAGTATTACTGGTGTAGACGGCTTCCTCAAACATACACAAGGACTTCACTAATTACAACGCGAATCAGTTTCTTTTGAAATCGACGGCCACATTATTTAATCTACATCGTTTGATCTGAAAAGTTACAGCAATTACCTGAAAGGTTTCCAATTCAGGACGAAATTGAAACTTTATAAGCGAAATCTTTACCGGGTATTATTTACTTTAGAATCGATTACTAGATATTACGGATGTCCGATGCAATAAGAATAAAAATTTTGGTGAAAAACACCGAGAACTTTTATTTCAAAAATTGCATTCATTGATTTTCCAGAAACGTGCAGACTGGTACTCATTAAATGTTGAAATTGGAGTAAAAAAAAGTATGCTACTTTAACAGGACTTTTACTACCACCCAGTAAATAAAGACGCGTCTATAATTTTAAAATAAATATAATGAAAAACAAAAACAAATATCATTTATCAACAAAATACCGTACTTGAAGAATTTTGATATTAACATCATGAAAGATAAAAGCATAAGGAATTCTTGAAATTTCGTGATTGTTCGAAATGCGTGACCAATCCAAAAAGGGAAAACGTTTTCCACCAGAATAATTGTTTTGTGCGCATAACAAAGGAAGCATTTCGTTTCTCCCATATACACCCTCGAGATTCCTCCCCCAAAAGCCTGCAAATCCTGCTTAACACACCTTATAATCGTCTCGATGAACTAATAGAAAATAATTACATTTAAATAATGGTGAAAAGCGTAAAAATATATCTCTTTATTTAACATTTTTTATGTAAATATTAAAGGAAGAAAAATTGACTATAGGTAGATAGCAGTGCAAGTTGAAGTTGTTAAAAATATTTGAGCCGGCTCTGTAAACAGTCACGTTTTTTTTTTATTGAAATTGTATCAAAAAGGTCTCGTCTATTGAAAATCAACGGGTATAATCCCTCACTTCGGCGGAGTTACAAAACACACAACTAAGTTATTAACTAGAACATGCGACAATACGATTTTGTATAATGAATAGGAGCGTTCACAGTACACCTGCCATACTCTAAATTGGTAATTAGCGGGTGAAACCGGTGTGAAATCCGCCACAGCGAACACACCCCAATCGGACAGTAATGTAATCGCTTTGTACCCTTCTTTCAAGCCTTATCAACCAACCCGGAAATATTTTTTCCGTTAAGCAATTTTGAATTCTAGGACACATATCATAATAAATATTCTTATAATAATACTTAAAGCACCTTTACCTACAAGGAACTATCGAGATCTTGTTGGAAAATACTGACACAGTCGCTGTAAAAATAAATATTATAATTAATATAGAAAAATGAATAAAAAAAAAACAATTATGGAAAAATAAAAAAAATTTATAATATAAAATACACAACAAGAAAAATACAAAAGATATTTAGTATTGATTTTCTTTGTAAAATCCTTGCTTCAGTGCGTGATTATACCAGAAATTTTTTGAGACCGTGTGGCCTAATGGATAAGGCGTCGGACTTCGGATCCGAAGATTGCAGGTTCGAGTCCTGTCACGGTCGACTTTTTTTCTTCTTGCAGACCCACTTTAATGGTTTTGAAAAATATTCACAATTCCTTTTTATTTTATTGTTGATAATAGTTTAAGACCAAAGGATCGGCGACATTTCAGTATTCCAATAAACAAAAGTTAATAAATTCAAGTAGTATGGCTCAGGTAATTCCTGTAGAATTTAGAAGTATCATTTTCCTGGTGTTTGTACCTAGTAAACGCACAGGATTTTGAAAGAAGTAATTATTTTTCTGGAATGAAAAAGTCCTCCTTTTAATTTACAGCACTAGCTCCCTCTATTGACATTTTCTGAAGGTATACAGTATTTGCAAATGTTCATATTAGGATGAACAAATTTAAACAATGCATGTAATAGCAGTGAGAGACACTACCACAATAACATTAAACCAATAAGCAATATTAACAATTTTTAATTGGTATATACCTACCAATGCATCAACAGATATCGTAAACGCAAAAATGAATCGTTGTTCTGTACCTCGTTAATAGATGACGCTAATAGTCCAAAAAGAGTAGCCTCTAAAATGAGCAGTAGGACTCATAGATAACATAACACTGATGTGGAAGATCTTCGGCCTCTCGACAATAGGTGACACTAGCAGCTCAAAACGCAGGAATCAATTATTTCCTGATATTATCAATAAAAATGACTATTAAGTAAAAATTCGAAACATTTACAGTACACAAGTATATTTATCAAGTTGATAATATTACAGGAATTCACTTGAATATGTTTCAATTTAACAGAAAACTTTGATATTGTTCGATATTTAAGTAATAGATGGTGCTAGTAGTCTTGAAGAATGAATGAAAAATAAGGCAATTATATTTGACAATGGAACTTAAATACATGAAAAACTACATCGGATACAATATTAATACAATGTCGATACTAATATTCTTCTATTTTTTCCCTGAAATGTATTAGAACTTCAACAGCTTATAGAAATCTTCGTCAATAAAAATAGCATGTTCGGAGTGCTTACCATAGATCGCGCTAGCAGTAACAAGACTGAAGATTCGCTAGGGGAAAGTGGGTAAATAAATGTATTGTCCAAATAATATTCCCAATACAACAATAACGCTTTCATGCTACGTTCTCCTAATCTAGTTAAAGAAATAGGTTATTTTTCAATGAATCAATTTGTAGTGTGACTTGTGATATCTTTTTGCAGTATAATATTAAGTATAAAGGTCCTGCATTTTATTTAAGAAAAGGACTAGTCTACAAAATATACATTTTCATATCCGTTTCCTTACCTACTTTATCAAAGTAATTATTAAAACTAAAATGAAAAGTGTTTTGCAAGTACAAAATGGGAATTTTTCGTATATGCTGTTTCTAATATGCAAATGTTTTCGTTTTAAATTACCCTCTAACTTGAAACAATAAATAGGAATTTTCTTTGCACGCCTGCGACTCGACTTTATAGCCGGTTATATCGTTGAAACAAAGAACCAATTACAACTCACTTTCCTATCAAAGACTTTTACATCCGTAGTACGAAATACAATTATCCAAGCTACAAAGTAAACAGGTCACTTTGACACAACTCATCAGACTCTCTCTCGCCTTTCTCAACTTCCGGACTATCTTTTCTTTCGAACCTTCGGACTCTTTTGTTGTTTTATAGTTTTTTAACTGTCTAAATTTGTTACGAGTTAAAGTCAACTCTATCCGAAACGGCTCTATTGTCTGCAGAATGTGCTGTATCAGCGATATACAAGGTAGAACTTTTTACTGAATATCAACAATATTTTATAAAGTTGATAATATTAATTAATATACACATTACATATTTGATGTATGCTTCTGAATATTCGATTTGTTTATAAAATATATAAAACATTATCCACTTTACTTATACCTCCTTCGTGTACTTAAATGCACGCCTATGTATATCGATTTCCATACACGTTGTGTTAAGGATCAACATAACCTCATTCTACATTTGATTGTTACAATGTTGATAGCAAGAACAAATAGGTGATATAAACAATTATTTAGGTGTAGAACAAATTAAAAATTGTGATAGACTTGGAACAATGGGTAAGTTAATATACGTTTTTACATTTACATTAAGCAAAACAAAACTCGGAAATTTAGTTAGCAGTTGATTTGTCAGTTGATTGTGTTGCGTTGCTAGGTATCTACCTATACAGTTCAGTTGGGTATTAAACTAAAAACGTTTTTGTTACAATTTAGTTAAAAATATACAATAATAGAATAGATAGATACCTATTAATTGACATTTGGCAACACAATTATTTCATATGTTATTATTATCTCATTCTATAATATTAAACACGTAGGGGTAACTGGCGAATTTTTCATAACTGTACGTACTTGATTAAATTTTATTTTGAAAATATTAATATAGGTTTTATTTTGCAGGATATGAAAATACTTCAGAAAAAATATTATCACTAACAAGAAATGGTCAATTCATTGAAATAAATGCTCAGTTATCACAAAAAGAGACCAACTCTGATACAATAACAATAGATTCTTTTTTGGCCATATTCCAAAACAACTGTCAGAGTGAAAATGGTATTAAACTGGATAATATCTCCATATTAAACCTATCACATTGTCAACTGACAGATTTACCTTTATCAATTCAAAGATTGAATCTGAGAAGTTTAACATTATCTCACAATAAGCTAACCAATGTGCCTTTATGTCTTTATAATGGATTGGAGAACTTGGAGTACTTGGATATTGGGTACAATTTAATCGAAATTTTTGACATGCAACCTGCATGCCTTGCTAATATTAAAATTGTTAAAATTAACAACAATCAACTATCTACCTTACCAAAATGGATAATTAATTTTAAAAGTGTAAATTTGCAAGAACTAAATTCCAGCTATAACAAAATCAGTAGTTACCAATACCCGAAGAATAGCAATAGAATGAATATGATGAAACTAAATAAACTTAAACTTAAAAACAGCCATCTTCTAGACGCGGATTTCGATTTTTTAAAGTGTTTTCAATATTTGGAATATTTAGATATTAGTAATAAAGGAGATAAATCAATTAATAAAATACATGATGCTGATCACCTTTTTCTAAATCTAAAATGGAAACAGTTGAGAAAACTGAAAATGAAAAATTTGTCCATATCTTTATTTCCCGAGGGAATAACTTGGATAGAAACACTGACGGAGCTTCATATTAACCAAAATTGTATCTCATGGCTACCAAATGGAATGGAATTCATGGTCAATTTACAAATAATAGATATTTCTGAAAACTTACTAATTGCCATTCCAGAAGATATAACTAAATTGGAATATTTGGAGGTTATAATAGCTTTTACCAACAAAATCGAGATTTGTCCTGATTTAAGTAAAATGGTTTCATTGAAAGTATTGGATTTGTTTGATAATCTACTAGAATGTATAGCAATAAACTGTGATAACTTTGAATCTTTAGATATAGAATATAATTATTTGGATACAAACGAATTTATTAATTACAATACTAAAAAGAACAAATTAAGATTACAATATAAAAAAACCAATAGATGTGATGGGGAAAAAACAAAACATCCTCCTCGTGACGAATTAGACGATAGTACCACTTCTGATGATGATGATGTACATAAATACACTGTGGATCTAACTCCAGCTCGAACAATTATTGATGAGAATGAAGATTGGGATTCTCCAGTAGTTGTTAAAACTAGAAATCCAGAAATTGACAGTGCCGATGAAGAATGGAATGGATATGAAAAAGAAGTTAAAAAATTTTTGAAAAAAATGAAGGAGAAAGTCTATGTTAGAGATGAAGATTGGATGTTTGAAGATGTGATCGATTAATTGTTTGAATCTTGAACTATTTTTGTGTTCATACAAATTATTTTGGTTGTTTGATAAGTTCCAATTTCAAAACTATTGAAAATAGATTAAAATTGTATTTAGATAAAATCTTCTTTAGATCTTTTTAGTTTTTTTAATTTTTTTTTTATAAAAGAAAATATTGTAAAAATATATGTTGTAGTATGGGCTCTGTCTGTTGTGTTGTATTATAAGCTCTAGTCTTTACTATTATTATTAATTAAGTTTGCTCAAAGATTTTTATATCCTGGGAACTGAATGAAAATAAATCTTTATCCAAAATGCTACTTTTTTTTCAAAATTCTACTAATAATTAGAAAAGAAAAGGGTCAAAAAAATAATGCATTAAAGTAATAAATAATTATATATAAAAAAAATTTGCTTGCTTTTATAATTTCAATTATAACAGTCTGATGATGGCGTACGTTTTATTGCAGTGAAGGAAGCGGAAGTAGAAAGCTGAGGCCATTACGTAGACCAGAAGTTAGTGCATGAAAATATCTCCCATAAGGATACGAGAGCAATTTAGCGCAGAAATGCTGCGAGAAAATAAATTCTCTCTACGACGTTCACAACCAAAATATCGGTGAGTAAAATGTTGAATGTAACTGTTATATATTGGAAATTTCACATCTATGGTCACAAGGTATAAAGGAAATTTAGTTGAATGTACTGATTCTTTATTTTTTGTTAACATTATTTACTCTATCGAAAATTTCACTCTCGATCAATTTGCCAAACGATTTATTACAGATTGAACCAACAATTTTTGTTGACTTTCTATGTAAATAAAATTTGTGTGAGTCAACTTTCCATCTATCCGTCAATAGATAAACTACACTGACTGTTTTTACAATGGTTTTTATACTATTATTCTTAGTAATTTTCTCGAGAGATGGAGACACATCCAAGTCAAATTAAAGGACTGAAAGAATTCAAATATTACTCTTGGTTGACTTGAATACTATTTAAAAAAATATTAGGTCCCAAGAATGTTTATAATGGGAAAAATGTTTCCGCAGAATTAAAATATCTTGTACTCGGTACAAAAATAAAAATAGAAAACTCCATCAAAGAAAAAGCCATTAAATCATCGTCTGCTGTTGATGTGTATATCAAAGTAAGCTGGTAAATCCATATAAGTTCGTGCTAAAGCGACAATTGTGTTGCCACTTTTGTGATGAAAGCGCTTTAGCGCTTTAAGAGTGAATCTCTTCCGAGCATACAGCCGGGAAGGAGTAAGTAAAAATTTTATATACGATAGAAACCTGAATACCTTTAGATGAGATGTGTTTGTGTGTGGAATACGTGAATGCAGAGTTCTTATCGTATGCTAAAAGGAGTCATTAGCCTGTAAACGACGTATTTTTTCTTTGTTTGTTAACTTGCCTAGTGTTTTAGAATAAAGAATTAAAAAGTGCACAATATTACGATAAATAATATAATATTATTATTATTTCTTTCAAAAAGTGCCTTTGTGTCTTTAATAGAAAATTAAATCATTTTTGGATCTATATTTAGTGTGATTCTATAAACATAAAACACTTAGAGGTAGGCAACATTAATTGCATCGTTCATGGCGTCTAACGTTTTTGCAATTAAATGTTTTAGTCCAGTAACTGAAGACCTGAAAATAGGCAAACCTATCAATATATTTGTCCAATAATTTTTTTTGGCTTGATTTGTAGGTCTTGACAGGTACTTCAAAGGGAGAAAAAGTTCTCCAAGATTGCCCCTTAACTAAGGGCTCAAAATGGCCCCTAACGCCCCCCAAAAAACGGTTTCCCGCCATTATCTCTCGAAATATGCAATGTGGAAAATTTTTGTTCGGGTAAAAAGTGAAGGTCGTTAAATTATCTACAAAAATGGTCCCTATAATTTTTTTCCAGAATGCAATAGTTTTCGAGATAATCGCATCCAAACGTCCCCTCGCTTAGGCGGCTGCACTACCTCTATAAATGCTACCGTCTATAAAATTAACTTGTAAACCGGCGGACAAATTCTTCCATAACTCGGTCAAAAATTAATATTTTTCGATGATTTAAAGTTCATTGTAATGGGAATATCCGTAGGTATCAATATGTGTACCTTAAAACTCGTTCGCGCCCGTCGAGGACATTGCAAAAAGTGGCCAATGTTATTTTTCCCCAATATTTTGGCCTCTTCCATTAAATCATTGACATTTTATTTATTTTAAATGGTTTTTATTATCCCTTGTTTTTTCAAATGGGGTCTGGGGAGGTCCTGAATGTGCCCAGAAATTTTTTTTCAGTATCTTTGTGGCGTTTCAATGAAAAGTTTATTTATTTATTTGCATTTTTCAGTCGTTTTCGGAGTTCTCACAAATCTTTCAAATTGTCCCGATCCCTGGAAAATGAGTGCATTGTATTCCGAATAAAAATATTGGTTCAGAGAGTAGACATAGTAAGCTTTCAAATGGTGTGCATTTAATAACAAAATAATTGAACATTAGTTCTTTATTTTCGCTTGTTTACAAGATTTGTGAGAACTCCGAAAACGACTGAAAAATGCAAATAAATAAATAAACAGGAACATTCAGGACCTCCCCAGACCCCATTTGAAAAAACAAGGGATGATAAACCATTTAAAATAAATAAAATGTCAATGATTTAATGGAAGAGGCCAAAATATTGGGGAAAAATAACATTGGCAACTTTTTGCAATGTTCTCGACGGGCGAGAACGGGGTTTAAGGAACACAATATTGATACCTACGGATATTCCCATTACAATGAACTTTAAATCATCGAAAAATATTGATTTTTGACCGAGTTATGAAAGAATTTGTCCGCCGGTTTACAAGTAAATTTTATAGACGGTAGCATTTATAGAGGTAGTGCAGCTGCGTAAGCGAGGGGACGTTTGGATGCGATTATCTCGAAAACTATTGCATTTTGGAAAAAAATGATAGAGACCATTTTTGTAGATAATTTAACGACCTTCACTTTTTACCCGAACAAAAATTTTCCAAATTGCATATTTCCGGAGATAATGGCGGGAAACCGTTTTTTGGGGGGCTAGGGGCCATTTTGGACCCTAACTATGGGGCAATCTTGGAGAACTTTTTCTCCCTTTGAAGTACCTACAAATCAAGCCAAAAAAAATTATTGGACAAATTTATTGATAGGTTTGCCCCTTCAGTTACTGGACTATTTGTTAAAATTGTATGACGTTTTAAAAAAAAACTCGCCTGGAGAAATGAAAGTTTTTCCTCCTTGTGCAATATATTATACACATTTGTTTTGCTATCTTAAAAACTCACGTAGTTAAAGAAATATTGTCTTTGAAAAAGAAATCCGTTCATTTTTCTTTTTTCGACAATTAGGGGAAGTGCCGAGACATAAACACATTTTATATAGAACTGCAGAGAATTAGTATTACGAGCATTACCGCCGGGATATTCGGGAGACGTCCTCCTTATTAATTTATCAGGTTCAGAAAAAGAAATAAATTCAATTTTCTCGTGGTGGTAGATTTTTACAACAAGAAAAAAATATATATATACGAAATACGAAAACAAATTCATTTTGTTTTGTGCCTCCCGATATCCCAGTTCTTTTTACGCTCCATTATGTGATGTGATGAGCATTTCTGCGGATTCTTTTTGTCGAGAGGCGCTCGTTATAACGGCGTTAAGAGAATTATTTTTTTGATAAATCGTTTTCTTCACACCCTACCCGATGACCAGCGGTGCCGCAACTAGGGCTTCAAATACATCCCAGATACATAGTTTATATATTATTAATATTTTTTTAAATCGATAACCAACAAAAAAAATTAAACAGGGGCCCTCTCAGATCGCACTATGTAGACATACTCATCTAAGAACGCTGCTTTCATATCAGGTTGGTAGCTGGAACTGAACACACACCCAACGCTCACTAACCACAATTGATCTTCTCTCTCTTTCAAGTAGTTTTCCTTGTCGTACTTGTGAAAATTGTATGTCGCGCAGAGACTTTTCGCAATCTGTACATACAGGGTGTCCCAGGAGTTCGTACCAAAAACTTGGGAGGTGATCCCAGGAGTTCGTACCAAAAACTTGGGAGGTGATAGAAAGACTAAAAATATTGATGGTATTTCATATAAATTTTTTTCTTTACGCCCAACGTTAACGAACTATAGGGCTCTAAAGTTGGGAATGAACAAGGATATTTATGTTTCACTCATAGAATGCCACTGCAGTGTTGACAATGTTCCACACAGCACACCCGGTTGTCATTTAGAATGAAATTAATGTCATAATGTGCGAAGCAAGGGCAGCTCTAACCCGACTGGAAAAAGCATCAGACCATGACGTGGCACATGGGAGAGGACACACAGAAATAAGGCATGTGGTTGACGACATCTTCAAAATGCCAACAGACCACATGACCACCAGATATATCTCTCGCAAGAACTTCGAGAGATTGTCATCAAAGATCGAAAGGAGCCTGAGGAAGAGAACGGTAGAGCGAATGAACTGATCTGGTACACAGACGAATCAAAGAATGAGCTCGGCACCGGAGCCGGTATATAAAGCAAGTCGAGCAAACATGAAGGAATCGTCCCGCCTTGGTGTTTCAAGCAGAGGTCTATGCAATACTTGCAAGTGCAATGGCAAATAACATGAGAGCCTAACACAACAAGCAGATCAGGATCTACAGTGACAGTCAAGCTGCCCTTGAAGCACTTCAGAGCTCTAGGGTAACATCTCGGCCGGTATGGGAATGCGGCGAAGAACTTAGAAGACTGGCGACTCGGAACAGTGTAACACTGGAGTGAGTTCCAGGTCACAAAGGAATCGCTGGCAATGAAAAAGCTGACGAACTCGCAAGAGCAGGATCGTCAACACTGATAAACGGACCCGAACCAGCTGTGGGTATCCCCAGATGCTTAACTAGATGATGGTTAAAAGGGTGGGTGAAAGAACAACACAATAAACACTGGAAGGTAAATTGATGGGAAGAAATTCATAAAAGAACCATCAGAAAAAGTAGCGAAAGAACTGCTCTCAATGAGCAGGAACAAACGCACCATAACGGGGCTACTTATGGGACACTTTCCCACAAAGGAACACCTAAACAAAATAGGGCTGTATAACGGAGACCTTACATGCAGAAGATGCAAAAATGATACCGAAACAGCTCTGCATATACTATGCAACTGTGAGACGTTGGACCACAGGAGGCAGAAACTGTATGATATACCCCAAATGACTCCAGAAGACTTCTACAACCAACCAGCAAAGAACCTGTATGAGCTAATAAAGGGAACGGATTGGCTAAATAGGCTGTAGTCAGAACACTAGGAGTATCCACAATAAGCCCAGGAGGCTGAGGTGGTGCCGGCGAAGGGACGGCTCCAAAAAAAATGTCTTTCATCAGCTAGATATCCATTTTTTCATTAATCCCACAATAGTGTAGCAGGCGGGAGTTTTTTTCATTAAGTATTTAAATTGGTGCTACACAAGCTCTATGGGAGTGAACACGCAGTAGTGGGAGGTAGTCGTAACACTTTATGTCCCAAATCTCAAACATACCTTTTCTTTAAATAAAATGACTCCAGCACTTCCGAAAGGTGTTGTTTGTATAATTTTCTTCAAAATATATGTCATTTGAAGCCATGAAGTTTTGAATCTCCAATTTCGTATTACTGGATCCAGTAACTATATAATAGTTTGCGTTGTCCATTTCTATAACGCTGTTTGGGTAGCAGAAATTTCTTAAACCAATCTTCAAAAAGCTCTACTGTCGTATCTTTGTAATAACCTACACAAGGGTCCCTAATGTTTTTGGCAGGAGCACACAAAGCGTTCGAGATCCAACCATTTTCTGATTCTGCGTGTAATATTGTGATCCTTATCCCTTTATTTTTGGTGTTTTGGCTTTAAACTTATCATTTGGAAGAGGTGACGTATTTTATTATTGACGTTATATATTCAATGCTAGTTTGTTAAACGTGTGTATTCCATTACTACTTGTCTCTTGTCAATTTTGCGATATTTAAAGCCAGTAGTAGATAGAGCAATCAGAGAGTAGTGAGGCTATACTTTATTAGTTATATCTTTGTCCGCCAATGCGGTCAACAACCAGTTTTTATTATTTAATTTGGCGTATTGTATTTCTATATACAATTTGTATGTACTCCCGACTAGAAAATTACGCGGCGTCAGCTGTGGCAATTTTCTAATTCAGTAATTTGCAGGATTACGGCAAAATACACCCGGAGACGCAGGCACCGTCCTGATATTTCCACCGCCTTAACGAAGTTAGGATACGGACATGAAAATATAAATGGTTTTTCTAGAACAGAAAAGGATTTCTTGTTTGTCTGTTTTTCCGACTGAATCAAATTAGCAACGTGTATATTTTCATTAAATCTGCACTCAAAAGAAATGTAATATTTTTAGGAAGATGTGTTCTTTTGTAGATGCCGCGCCAGGTCTGTTGTTTTGAAATAATATAGTTCTTTGTTGTTTTCAAACATGTATTTAGTTTAAATTTATCTTTATTTATTTATGCAGGTAGACAGGAAAAACATTCATTACAGCATTGGCTTTGAATATTGTTAATACTATTGCACCTGTTTTTGATTTCTGGTCACAAAGATAGTTGAGCAGATAGTCCGGGGAAATTAGGCCGAAAGTTGTCGTGAAATTGACTACTTTCCTATAGTTAGGAAGGCGAGGTCGCTAAATGGCGACATTCTCGAGCGCCGTCGATACCTATCAAAATCGAAAGATAAAGTAATTTCGAAAAGGAAAGCTCGTATGGTAAAAACCATTTTAGCGGTGGGAATGGCGTGTACAATTTTTCAAAAATGTTGAAAAAAACAGTTAAGTACTTGGGCATTCTCGAGCGAGTCAGATATTCATACCACGTATGCCCCAAGTATGCCTCTGATAACAAAAACAACGGTATACTAATCTGCCGGTTTGCGTGGTGGGGGTAGGCATATAAAGTAGTCAAAAATCCGGGAAAATTTTTTTTTCGAGCGCGTCAGATTTTCGGAAGGGGTGTTAATTATGCTCCCAGGAAGTTCCGTTTAAAAAAACTGACCGAAAAAGTTTTGTTTTGTTTCTGGACGGCATATTTCTGTGAAGCGCTCAGTCTGTATTACATGTTTATGGCACATTCCTATTTTTTGCTTCGATTCTTCACTTCGTGACTTCGTGACGACTTGTGAATATATGAAAATATTGTAGTCTAGCACATAAAAACGTTGGTGTTTTTAGATTTTGAAAATTCAAAATGGCGGCTCTACAAAATTTCAATACTTATATATATTTTTTTCAATCTTCTTCTATTTCATGAACATTAAGGCTATCGACACGCCGTTTACTGCAATCTATAGATGATAAGTTGTAGTTTTATGAACAATAACAAAAAAAAATTTCAAAACTTTTTTACAAGTTTTACTAAATTTATTTCAAAATACAGACTAAAACAAACATTAAACAAATTTTGTTTCTTAAAATTTTTCGTATCCATTCACGCCTTCTATCGGTGTGCCTACATGTATCTACATAAGGAAATTTTTATGATGAAAAATTATGATTACAAATAATTAAATTTTCAAAATAAACATAATTATTTAATTAATCAAGAAACTTACTATTTGTAATTATTATTTCAAAGTATAACATATCCTAGTGGGAATTTTGTTTTGTACCTTTGTGAAGTAACTGCCAGTAATTAGATGGCAAAAACAAAACAACACGAGATAATTGTTGCTCTGCTTCTGGAAAATTGGAAAGAAATTCAATTTTCCTGGTGGATTTAACAAACATTAAAACGAAATAACCACTAAACTAACCTCACGAGTCGTTTAATTTTTCTGTTGAAGTTATTATAAGCATGAATTTTGTAAACAAGCAGCTAGAAAATATTGTATGGTATATTTTTATCATATTGATAACTGAAAAGCTCATTATAAACTCAAAAACGTGTCAGGAACACTTCAGGGTGATTCAAAGAATTGAACAGAATTGTAAGCACTTGTATTATAGGATAAACATACTACCTGACAGCCAGGCAGCCCTTGCAGCTTTAAACAGCCGCAAGGTAACATCCAGACTGGTAGAAGAATGCCAGAAAGAACTGAATGAACTAGCAGACCACATTCAAGTAAGACTAGTGTGGATGCCGGGACATAACGGTATTTCTGGAAATGAACAAGCTGATGAATTCGCGAGAAGAGGTTCAGCAACAGCATATGTTGGACCAGAACCAGCTCTTGGGATCACAAAGAAGGTAGTTCGAGGGCAAATACAAAAATGGGTACAAAGCCAACAGAGATTTCAGTGGAGGAACATTCCAAAGCAGGTACACAGAAAAACCTTCATAGGTGACACATGTGTAAAACGGGCCGAAGAACTACTGAATATCAGTAGGAATAAGCTAAGAATTATTACAGGTTATCTAACGGGTCATACCCCAGTAAAATATCACCTGCATAAAATAGGGTTATATAACGGTGACCTCAGCTGCAGACTTTGTGGCATGGAGACCGAGACCGTAACCCATATCTTATCTGACTGTGAGGCACTGGTACTGAACCGCAGGTAGCGAGGACAATAGAACCCTGATACAATTACTATTTTAATATATTTAGAAGTGATAAATTTGCCGTGACAGTGTAGTGTATTTGGGTAAGAATGAGATCCTAGATTATTCAATTTAATTTTCAATTAGTAAGTTCTACATATAAAATTTGTAGTCCTGCGATATTTTTATGAAAAAATTTCCCAGTATCGCAATAATTTTGAAAGCACCGGTAAATTATAGGAATTTAGCCGAAATTTACGGCATCAGTTTTTAATTTTCACCAATGGTGAATAACCATAAATTACAAATAGAAGCATGGTTTGAAATCAATTTTACAATTGTTTATGGAACAATAATAGGGCTAGTTCTCTTGGGTGATAGATATTGTCAGTAGGGCCACATTACACGGGTGGAATAGATGTCGCTTTAACAGCATTGGACAGCTTGCCAATGTCTATCGCGTTATTTATGATGAGTTGTGATGTGTGTTTGTAGGCTGTATATTCAATGAAATTTCAAACATACAGAGGCAGAAACGCAGAAGCTCAAATTGTTCGTGACTTTTTCACAAAATTCAGTGAAATAAATCGTTGTAGAACAGTTCCAGCTGTAAGAAAATACTATATTATACAAAGTCTATTCGAGCCATAGGATTTACACAAGTACGACAAGGGAAATATGAGCAAATCTACTTGAAAGAGAGAGAAGAATAATTGTTCTTAATCAGCGCTGGGCGTGTTTTAAGTTCCAGCTATCAATCTGATGTGAAAGCAGCGTTGCCAGTTTAAAATGCTTGGTACTTTCCAAGAATTAATTGTCTTATTTTGCATTTAACTTTTAATACGGGATAACGCCGTATTTATTGGGAGAAATTCGAGATTGGTAATATTATTGACTTTTGAAAAATAAGTGAGATCAACGCACAGATAAGAATAAAATAATATGGTTTAAGAAAATAAATGGACAAATTACAATCTGCAATAAATAAAATCTTTACGGCGCATGAGTACCGAAAACTATTCCACCTCAATTTTTTCATGCGATCCTCTCCAAATTGCCCCACTGATGATATAAATGCATGTTGCCATAATGTTTAAACCGAAATTGTTTAAACAATTGCAAGGAATTGTTATTTTTCAACTGGAGAAATTTTTTTAATATTCTTTGTTGAAATACCAATAAAAAAGGTCCTATGACATTTCACGATAAAGTTGATATTTTCAAAAATATGAATTTTTTAAGGTTCGAAAAATCTAAAATTCGGGTACTTTCGACCCATGAAAAATACAGGGTGTTTTCAAATGACAACTAATTTATTGAACAGCGATTCATCTAAAACATTCGGAGAAGATTATTGAAAATACTTGTCCAAACTTGTGATTTTATTAACAAAAGAATTAAGCATTCAACAAATTATAAGAGATGTCCAAAACTTTGCCCGTTCACATTTATACACAGTTTGCAACGTTTTCTCATTGAAAATCGCATACCTTGGAAAGACTGGCGATTGCCGGAAATAATTGCTGTAGGTGTATGGATTCTTTCTATTTTTTTTTTAAATAAAATCACACTAGTTGGGATAAATATTTTCAACAATCTTCTCCGAATTTTTTAGATGTATTGCTGTTTCATAAATTAGTTCCTGTTACATATTCCAACCATAGGTACTTGGTAGTTATTGAAAATAATACAAGAAATTTTTTTTGTATACTTCATGAAATCATTAAATATCTTGAAAACTACAAATTTTTTGATACGTAAAGGTTATTCGGTGTTCACGTGAAAACCATTGAGGAATACAAAATGAATAAAAATTGCTTCCAATGTCAGTGGCGTAAAAAATGAAAGGGGAGAGGTAACATATTATATTATTCCAAATGTACACCACCGGATCAAAATTTAAAAAATATTTCCACATCAAAATATGCCCTTTTACATTTAAAAAGAACCTGCCAAATGTCAAATCAATTAAATCATCCATTTTAAAGTTATGGAATTAAGACATTCAATTTTTTAAAACTTTAACACCCTGTAATTCGAAAAGTAAAGATGCTGGTCCCCTCAATCCTCATATCATTTTGTCCAATTTTACGAGAGGTATCCACATGCAAACGTTGTAGGTGTCATTTGAAAACAACCTGTATTTTTCATGGGTCGAAAGTACCCAAATTTGAAGAGGATCGCATAAAAAAATTGAGGTGGAATAGTTTTCGGTACTCATGCGCCGATTTCTCCTAGACTAACACTGCTTTCGTTTCAACAATTATTGGTATTTAACATTGTTGCCGACAAAAAGTGGGAATAACTTTCACAGATAGCAACAGCTGACTGCGCACAATTATTCTTCTCCCTCTTTCAAGTGTTTTTCTCATTTTTTTCTCTTCGCACTTGATTAAATCGCACGGTTCGAATAGACTTTTCGCAATCTGATGTATATTTTCATTCATTTATTAATATTATTATAGTAAAAAATATATAACTCTGTAATTGTTCACATTAGTTTGGAAAAAATATTTTCTTCTCACTTCAAGCGAATTTTTATTGTACTACTCTCAACAAATTTCATATTTTTGGCTGTAATGACCTAAACAATGTGTCTAATTCAATGGGAACGATATGAGAAACTTTTATAATGTTAGTTTTAAGAAAAAAAGTCATTCTGTATGAAAAGTTCTACAACTTGCTGTGCAATTTGCTTTATGTGACCAGTTTAATGTAGTGTTAGTTGGATGGTAGCAAAAGAACAATAAGAAATGGAGTGGTAGTTTTTTATTTAATAATAATTGATCAACAATATTGATGTCAGATTTCGTAATAATATACTAAATCAACAAATAGTATAGCACTTCCACAAATTCCAATTTTCCTCATATAATTTTCACCTTCATATCAATAATTCAAGGCAATTAAAAAGGAATTCACATTATTCACTCAAAACCGTAAATTGCTTCAATATTTGATATTCAACTTCTGTTTTTCTTTCCGCATTCTGATATTCTCCCTTTTTTGTACTTTGGAAATTAACATTCTCTGGGGATTGGAATGTTTCAATCCATCTGTGGTTACCTACTGTAAATAATTCAAACCAGGCAAGGAAAAGATTAAAAATTATTTCCGTTTTTTACATATATGTTATAAATCTCTATGATGCAGTTGGGAGATCGTTGTGGGCCTTATTATTGTTGTTGGACAATTAGATAATGAAATGATGTCAAAGTTTGGAGTATTTTTATTTATAATAATAGGGGACGCATTGATATTTTTTATTTTCCGTCCAAATAAAATGGAAAAAAATTGTCTTATGCTTTGGAATTCTATAACTCACGCGGGAAGCAATACTGAAAAATGGAGATATTTGGCGCCCTCCTTTATAATTTTTTAATATTTCGACCATTTTCAAAGTTATTCAAGCTTAAAGTTGAATTAGTAATACATTTTGAAATTTCCTCAACTTTCCATCGTTGTAATAAAGTTTAGGAAAAAATTTCATTAGATGAATTGTGTTAAGGGTCATCTACCAAATTCGACCTTGCACAATTATGCTTTGTATATTTTTTTGTTTCCTCACGTTTAAGTTCACATAACGAAAATTTTATTAGAAATATGAAAGCTCCGCAACATGTAGGTAGCCAAGCGGTCCAAGCGGATTTTTGTTCACGTACTACTCTATAAGCTTCGTCAGTACTGAACTGGGAGACCGCCGAGACCGGCGAGTGTTGTATCAACAATGGAACGGCACGCGACTACCAAAACAGAGAGACATATCAGTCATAGAAGGATAGAAAAGCGAGAGATGGATTTTTATCCGATATTTTAGTGGTAGCAGCCGAATTTCAATAAGGAATTGTACGGTCATAAGTAATTTGAGGATTCTGAGATTTTTATATAGTATTCATAAAGCTTCAAATTAGACTTCTTATCAATTAGTTTTTCCATTTAATCCATATTTAATTCTTTACAAGGACTCAAATTTTGCTTAATATGTGTAATTACCTCATGATTCGTATTTTTTTCAACAAAATTTGGTTAGCATTTTAAAGTTTTTATTCGATGAGAACTCTAAGTTCAACATTAATCTACATGATATATTTTTTCCTTAATTTTCAATACATCCATTACCTCAAAATTATTTGCCAAAAATACTTCGATATTTTGTCAAATCGCTGCCGATAGATTCCCCTTAAGCGTTTTGTGGGCTATAATTTATTTATTTAAACAATTTTTATAACTTCCATGGTTCCTAAATTATTCTTATGAATTATAATTCATTATATCAACATTGCTTTTTCTTCACGTTGACTTCCAAAAGATCATTGGATACCGAGACACTTAATCATTCCAAATTTGAAACCACATGATATATTAATTCTGATAAAATATTGATAAAATATTTTTGTAATATCAAGTAGCTCCGGCTTCCATGTGATATGTCCAATCAATTTATATGACAAACAAGCAGTTATTATTTTACTAGACTTGGTTATGACATCGGAACGTAAAATATCCAGGTCCAAAGTAAGCTGTATTGTCGAGAAATCGGTTTATGGTACACTAGTGTGCTGTGACGGTCGTAAAATGTTGATTGGTGACGACGCAATATGTTATGGGATGACAAATGAAATTTTGTAGGCCGTTATCAACAAAAAAAAACTTGAAATTGAGGTTAGGTAGGTCTTTCGTTGAAAAATGCGGTATTTTCAATGTTGGAGATGAAAAAGTTAAGCTTTGATATACTGGAATGATTTTATAAAGATTAAATATATTTTTTTTATTAGTGAACCATTTTACCTATTTAAAGCACGCCTCAGCGTGTTTGAATCGAACTTTTTAGCACGCGCGTGTTTTAAAGTTACCGTGGCAACATCAATAACTCGAGAAACGAAGTCTAAATCTATGGTCTAAATCATGTCTAAATGTCAATTTTTTTATTATTGATCTGACAGGAGTAGTTTGTAACGTCAAAACTTTTATTCGAACGATATTTAACAATGTCAAATTTATAAATTAAAAAGGAAAGTGCCGTTGGTATTGTTTGAAATATTAATATTTCCATTTTTCAAATCTTAGGAAATGGTATTTAAATTAATACTATTGACATTCACAGAACTCAATAAGGTTGAACTTCCATCAAAATACAAATTAGTTTATGTTTTTCTCATTTCCATGACAACGCAAGGTGTACATCATATACGTCACGAATTCAACCATTTGACATTTAGTTGACGTTTCCATCTATGATTTCCATTTCTTGTTGTTGTAGTAGTTATAGACCGGTATTTATAAT